>JAQZBX010023003.1:18760-31248 GCA_029593785.1 Cabassous unicinctus | reverse complement strand
AGGGCTCAGTGGGCCCAGGCAGGGGCTTCCTGAGGGCCTGGGCCTCAGCGCCGCCTCCCCAGCCCCCTCCTCTGGAGCTGCTGCTGCTGCCCTCCCTCCCACCTGCTCCGTCTCCTGAAGCTGCTCACCTGTCTCTGTCTCTCCTGCAATGTGCCCCCCACCCCATGTCCCTCCCCTGTCCTCTGGCCCTACCTGCACCTGATCAGGCACCTACCCCGATTAAACAGGAAAGATGAAGCCCCTGCCCCGGCCAGGCAGGTGCAGTGGGGGGGTCCTCCCTGCCTCTGCTTCACCTCAGTTGGAGTCAGGGACCTCCCTGCTTCATCTGTGCTCCCCAAAAGCCCCCAAAATAAACTGTTCTCCCAGGGAAAAAAAAAAAGACAGCATAACAACCCTAAAACATCTGAAAAAAATCTTTCAGTCTGATTCACAAATACTGTTGTTCAAACACATCACTTGATCATCCCATCAATGTCTGCCAGGCTTTCTCACATCATGTGTTAAAAAAACCAGAATAGTAATGTCTTGTTTTATTGTTGCTGGTAGAATAAACACATATCACAAATAAAGAAAGAAGAGCACAGAAAGAATAAACTAGCTCACAAATGACAGTTCATAAAAGGGTTTAGATACAAATCAATTTAACAAAAGTTTATAGAAAGCCTCCTACAGTTAACTATAAAGTAAGATACACCCCCTGGCTTTTAGAGGGGTAGAAAAATTAACAGAAATATTTCGCAAGGCAGATCATAAATAACAATTGAGTACAAAGTGCTATGAAGATTTAGAATACAGAAAGATGATCTGGTTGTGGAGGGGTACAGACAGGCTTCATGAACAAGATGGAACTGGACCTTGCAATGGTGGGGGAGGTGGGGTGAGGGAAATAGAAAGAGAAGGGATTCCAGGTAGCAAGAAGACCAGGAACAAGGTCCTGGGCTCAGGAGAGCCGCTTGCTGACTCTTTCCCTCACTTCTACCTCAATATGAGATTATGACTCATGATATGAAACAAATCCGTATTACCGTTACTTCACTAGCCTCTTTCCACAGATTCCTGTGTCTCCCTATCATTCATGCATTTTAAAAAATATTATTTTAACTTAAAAAATATGGAAATATGCAAAAACAAAAGGAAGGATACACCAAATATCACCACCTTTCTTCTCCTGGCTCAGTAAGTCTACTTTCCAGAAATAAACTATCTTAATTTTGTAGCTATCTTCAAAATGTTCTAATACCGGATACATATTTTTTAAAAATAGTACACACAGGTAGGTGATTTAAAATGAGATGTTACATATTATTGTATATTTGTTTTGTTTCATTTAATATCTGAATAGCTTTAAGTCGGTATACTGAAGGGAAAAAATTAACTGAGGCTCTTCTACTTTGACATAACCAAGGCAATGTTGACCTCTTTGGAGATTCTTGCAAACCTTCTGATGGAATTTACCAGCAGGAAGATAACTGAGAAAGTGCCTTATCTCAGAACATTTTTAAAGGCCATATCTGGTCTGTCTAGATCTGTGCTGTCAAATATGGAAGCCCCCAGACACAACTGGCTATGTAAATTTAAATTAACTAAAATTAAATTAAACATTCAATTTCTCACTTGCAATAGCCACATTTCAAGTGCTCAACAGTCACATGTGGTTAGTGATTACTGTGCTGGAGAGCACAGATATGGAACACGTCTAGCATCACAGAAAGTCCAATCAGACAATGTTGGTTTAGATGCACATTGTAAATAAACTTGGAATTTCTTTCCAAGTGGCTGGAGAATAGAAAGTAGTCACACAGACTACCTGGATGGCTAATATAGGATAAAAACTAAGGCATCTCAAATCTGAAAGGCTCCCTCGGTGCCAACCTGGACCACATAGAGTTGGCACTTGTCACTGTGAACCCAGAATGCCACTAGGTATGTGAGTTATATGAAAAGGTAGCTGCTGCTTGCTTGTATCTATCCTTCACTCCTAATTAGTAAAGTATGATTAACTTTTCTAATATATATTTGTTTCATATATTATGAGTTATAACTTGTGTTATATCTCAGGTGAAGAGCTGTGAGTCCAAAATGGTATCCAATTGAATGCAAATGAATAGTATGCATATACTAGAGTTTATTTAATCATATATCTATTGATGGACATTTAGGTTGCTGCAAATACTTTGCTTTTAAGCAATGCTCATGTACATAAATCTTATATACATTCAGGCTATTATTCTGTAGGATAAAATCCTGGAAGTGGTTTTACTGAGCCATAAGATTACAAACTTTTACCATTTTAATAGATGCTGCAAATTACCTTTCAAAAGAACTCTACCAATGTATTCTCCCTCTAACAGCATAGGAAAGATACTTTTATCCAATTTATTTCCATCAGTGGATATTATCTGACATTAATTTTTGCCAAAATGATAGTTTTTACTTGTTTTTCCTTCATTATTAGTGAGGCCAAAGACCTACTTAAATGTTAATTGACAGTATCAAGATCCATAAACTGTCTTTTCATGGCTTTGCCATTTTATTTATTAATATATATAAGGTAGGTTGTCTTTTGTTGATTGATTTGTAGACAGTTGATTACTGGTGTTACTTTGTGTTTTACATGCTTCCTCAACCCACCGTCCTCTCCCCCCACCCACACACACCCCTTACCACTTTTGCTTTTAATTTTGTTTAAGATGTCTTTTGCCATTTATAAAGTTTTAAGTGATAAAACCTATAAATCTTTTCTTTTAAGTCTTCTGGATTTTAGGTCTTTCTTAGGAAGGGTGTTTCCCCACTCTAAGATTATAAACATATCCTTGTATAGTTTCTTTTAAAATTTTTTAATATTTTCTAATTTTTTCATATTAAACTGTAATCTGGAATTTATTTTTGTACGTAGTTTGAGGTAGGTCTACAACTTACTTTTTCTTACAAATAATTAAGTCAATCATTTCAACATGATTTGGGGGAAAATCATCTTTACTGATTTGAAATGGCACATTATCATGTCTTAAAATTTACAGATGCTTTAATCTGCTTCTAGACTCTACTAATTTATCTACATCCTTCTCTCTTCTAGATTACAAAAATTACATGGACTTGAGGATATTCAGAGTTCCATTTCTAATAAAAGATCCTTTCTTGATCTATCAAGACCACAGTCAATGATTTGGCAAACATATATCCAGGACTTACCAAATATTTTGCAATCTACCTCTGTTACTAGCTTTGCTATACCCTCCTCATCAGGGGCACAGTATTATCACATGGCAGGACACTAAGTTAATATTTGTTGAATAAATTAATGTGCAGTAGTGAATTCAGTTTACTCAGGTAAAACATATAATTTAAAATTCATTATCCTATCAGTGTCGAATTTCAACTTATACTAAAGTCTAGAAATAGGAAATGATGGCTTGTATTTCTGAAGGAATGCAACAATTTCAATAAAGCTACTAAAATAGTATATCCCCCCAAAATAATGTTGCAATGCATTTGAAGGGCCCTTCAGTGTTGCTGGTCAATCTCCGTACATTTGCCTGGCCATTTTCCTCTCCCATTCTCCAAGACAACTATTCCATACCTTTTGCTTGCTCCTCAAGCCTCCAGAAGCCCTTTCTCACCAAAAGAAAGCCTCCACATCTTTCCACCACTGCCATACATCCTGCTTCCCCTCCTATTCTAACTAGCGCATTCTAATAAATGAACTGCCCATGTTACTGCTTAGGATAACCCCTGCCATCTAACTTACTCAAGGACATCTTATCACCTCTCTTTCCTGCGTTGCATTTCCTCCCTTCTAGATCATTCCCATTAGCACACAAATATCTGTAATATCCTCATCCTTAAAATACCTTCTCTTTAACTGACATCCCACTCCAGCTACCACCACATTTCCCCTTCCCCTCTACAGTAAAATTCCTCGAGAGGAAAAAGATACCGCCTGTACTAGCGGTGTCTTTTTCCTCTCCACCTTTTATCTTCTGAACCTACTCCAACCAAATTTTACTCCCCACCATTCCCCTGAATTTGATATTATAAGAGTCACCACTAACCTCTACATTGACAAACACAACTGCCAATTGCTAAGTGCTCACCTTCCAAGTTCTATCAGCAACATCTGACACCCTTGATTGCTTCCCCCAGGACAGGCATTTCTTTTTTTTCCTCTCACACCTCACTGGCTGCTCCTTCTCAGTGCCCTTTGATGACACCTCCCCTCTTTGACTTCTATATGTAGGAGGGCCCCAGGGCTGAGTTTTTGTAACTATTCTCTTCTCTAAACCATACTTACTTTCTGGACAATCTCATCCAGTCCCATGCCATTAAAGATCCTGAAAAACTGAATTTTTATCTCCATTCTCACTTCAGCCCTGAACTCAAACTCAGAAATACAACTACACCCTTGACATCTTCATTTGAATGTTCAATCAATATACTGCCCAAGACCAAAATCAAAACAAAACAAAACAAGAGCAACAACAAAAATCCCTGCCTTTTCTCCAGCATTAACCTATCCAGCTACCACGCAAGCTAAGCAACCACTAAGCTCTTGCCTCAAATCCAAAAACCTTGTCTTGCCTCTATTTCTACTCTGCCACATTTCCCTCTCCGTACTCATCAATTCTATTCTTCACACAGTAGCTTCCATGGGCCTTTTATTGTTCTTTTTTTTCACTTTTTTTATTCTTTAAAAGTTACTTCGATTACAAAAATGTTACAGAGAATATATACATACATATTCCCATATGCCCTGCTCCCCACACTTCCCACATTAGCAACGTCTTTCACCAGTGTGGTACATTTATTGCAATTGATAAACACATTTTGGAGCATTGCCACTAAGCTTGGATTATAGTTTACAATGTAGTTTACACTCTCTCCCATTCAACTCTGTAGGTTATGGCAGGATATATAATGGCCTGTACCTGTCGTTGTAATGTCATTCATCCATGGCATGAATCAAATGTATGGCATGACTCTCATTTCATTTAGGTCTCTGCTCCAATGCTACCTTCTCCCTGACGTTTTACCCTATTTTATTTTTCTTCATTCTATTTATTCTATTTTTCTTACATTCTATTTATTTCTAGTTGAACACCTTAATTAGAATGCAAGCTCTATGAGTGCATGTTTTTTTTTAATTCACTTTTTAATCCTTAGAATCTAAAACAATGCCTGACACATAGTAGATACCCACAAATATTTGTTGAAGAAATAAGTAAACAAATGAACATGTATATGGTTTGACAATGAATTTTGTCTATCTAATCCTAACTTAAAATATAATCAGAAAAGGCAAGACAATTTTTGGACATTACTCACTTTTCGTTGTTTTACAGAATCCAATTTTATGAGCCAATATGAAGCCACTTTTGTTTTATGATATTTCCAGTTATCGATTATCTGTTTTGGGGGAGAAACATAAACAAATTTTATCTTGAATGTTTCTCTAAACTGATAAATAAAAAGTAAATAAAAGGGTTGAAACTAATTTTATTAATTTAATTAAATTGTGCAATGGAAGCACTATAGTGTTACTTGAAATAAACAATGCCTACATTCATAAAAGGATGCATGCAAAGATTACTCATATAATGTAAAGGAGTCATCTGAATACAAAACTTTCTCTTACTGCTATATCAAGAACACAATCTAAATGAATGAAAGTCAAGTATCATTAGGCACAAAGTTTGGGAGAAATCCCAGATGTAGATTTTCCATTTTTATTCCCAGGACTGTATTTATCCCATCACCCATAATAATGGAATATTGAATAATACATTAGAATGCAGTCTATATATAATTAGGATTCAACTTTTTGGTTTGATTTTTGTGCAAAAATGCAAACTTTTGGAATGTATATTTTACTAATATATAATGTAGCAAACATAAAAATATTTACTATACATATTGAACATATAATAATCCAAAATCTGATATAATTAACATATTTTATTGATTATATAAGCCAAATATGTTCTATACATTTGTCACAAATAGTAGATCTTCTCTTTGATGATCTAATTTTTCTTCTAGTTGATTCAAGAAATTGGAATAAAACTAATATCTCTAAGAAATACATAAAATAATAAATAAGTAAAGCATCTGGCACAAGGTCATTGGCTTTACTTAGAAAAGAACTTGATGGAATAAGATAACATATGTAAATAGCATAATGCTTTGCAACTCGTTTTCATTTCTCTTCCCTTTCCTTTGACCTAACAGGCAGCAGCTCCTTTGCAAACAAGATACCATGTTCACTTTTTAATATATAACAACACAATCATAATATTTGGGGACTTTACTCATGATTATAAAATATAAATTTTCATTATGGATTTTTTAAAACAAGAAAACATTCTCTATTGTTGTCTGGGTTTTTGTTTTTGTTTTGTTGTTGTTTTTAGATGCTTGCTTTAAACAGGTCTAAAATAATGCTAAAATATGAAAATACAATAAGGGTATGGCTGTGGTTTTCAATTCTACAATTGGCCACTAGATGGTGCCTTTCTCCTCTAGAAAAAAATTACAGGAAGATCAGAAAACAATGTCCTATTACTGAGGAATTACATAAGAATGACCATTTTAAAAGGATGTTTGAATCAAGTATTTAACCAGAACACCATGTACCTTGAGTGAAGAAATTTTCTCTCGCCAAAATATTTGAATGACTTGGACCTTCTTTCTCAATTAGGAGTAAGTCACTGACTTTAATGTGAATTTTAGGATCCTTTACCATTTTAGAATGTTCCACTGGGTAGTTGCAAACATTTAACAAGAAAAATACACTCAACTCAGCTTAAGTCATTTCAAAATTTGATCAAAATCATTCTAAGGCCTCAAATTAATAATGTATTATCTATCACAAGGGATACATTAAAGAGAGTTTGCATTAAAATATATATACATAAAGAAAATGCCAGAGATTAAGAATGTTTCAATTTCCTATTTATTAATAAAACTTGTGTTTATATGATTTCAGCAAGCTAACTCTCCAAAAAGAAGTATACAATATTAAAGGAAGAAGGTATCAAGATCAGGACTTCCACTTGAAAGGGTCTTAGACACAACCATCATGATAGTTATTTTAAGTTACATTGCATTATTAAATACCTGGAACAGAAAAAGAATTTTACATTTTCTCATTTATTCCTTATACACTGATGTGAGGCAGTTATTATTATCCAAAGATCAAAGGTGAATAAAAACAAGGCTCAGAGAAGTCGTAACTTGCTCAAAGTCATACAGCTCATAAGTGATGAGGCTTAGAATCATTCAGACATGTATTCATTAAGTAATTTTTGAACATCCACTATGTGCCAAGCACTTTTCTTAAAACTGAGATACATCAACTAATAAAACAGACAAAATATCTGTCCTTATGGAGCTTTATATTTTGCTTAAGTAAATATATACATATTTTAATTGCAGCTTGCCTGGCTTCAGAGTCTAAGCTGCTAATCACTATTCTACGCAAAACTGATTCCCCGAAGTAGTTTCTAGCACATCATAAGTACTGAATTAAAGGAGGTTGAATGAATAAATTTTTATACTACTTATTTATAAAGGGGTTTCTCCCCATTCTTTCCTATTTCAAACCTCAAATGTGTTTTTCTCTTTATTTCTCAATATTTTCTACTTCATATATTTATATTTGAATATACCTTATTTCATTTATTTTCTGTTTTACTTTTTTACAATATTCATTAACAGTCTCAGATTCAAATATTCTTGAGAGTTTATGCCAGGACCCCATTTTTTCATTACAACTCATTCCATATTAGATGGTTTTAAATATTTCTAGAAGCAGGTTAACCTAACATTTTTTAAATCATTAAAAATAATAATTTTAACACTAATTATTCTCACTTGATGAAGCAATTTTATCATTAAAATATTATATACTAAAAGATATTTTGCACTGCTGATTATAATGTGATCTCACTGTTCATAAATCATAATAATTAAAATAAACCTCTGCATTTTCTAAAGCATGTGGAGGTTGCAAAGAATATCAACTAAGTTTACTATGTCATTGAGAATAATGCCATCAGGAAATAAATTTTAATATGTTAAGAAGGATAATTAAAAGGGGTGAGCACTTTGGCATTTTAGATTTATCAAATACTTACATCTTCTATCAAAAGTTCTGATTCTGCATCTGTTTTTCCTGGAAATCGGATCTTCATGTCCTTTAGAACAAATAAGGTCTGACTTGTTAGATCATCCTCTTGTTCTTTTGTTTTCAGCTGCCGCAAAGATGCACTCTTAAATTTGAAAGAATACAGATATTTGGAGGGGGTCTTATGTCATTGTGCTATTATAATCTGAAAGATATTTCTAGGTAAAAATGATGCACTTTTAATCGAAAAATAATAACAATGAAAAAGGAAGAATTTTTTTCCATTTATGGAATCTAGCTATAATAAATTGTAGTAAAATATACTACACTTGACAAAATATTGATATTATTATCTCTTTCTAATTAAATAAATTTTAGGATTAAATGGATATGAATTCCCAAAACTGCCTTTCACAATTCCACACACTTGTATTTTATTTAGCTCAAAATACTAAAATAAAAACATGAATGTTTAAAAAGGACTTCCTGGTCAGTTTTATTTGCTACATATGCCTCAGACAATTCCTTTTGGTTAGGAAAAATGTCATTCATCATTACCAAGTGAAATTCACTCACTTATATTTCCTGATACTCTTTTCTTTGGCAATACCAACCACATTAAATAAACAAAATAAAACCCTGATCTACAAGAAGGTACTTGAGATTACCTATTTGAGCATTTAAGAGTAAGCCTGGTTGCAAAATAAATTCACTGACTTCCTCAGTACTCAGTCTCTGGGATTAATTCTAAGGAAGGAATACTATATCTTGACTTAATATACAGAAAACATTATAAACAATGGTGTACTTAAATAAATGTTCTCAGGAGAATTTATCAATGGTTTACTTTTTAACCTATTAATTATATAATACTCCCATTAAGTAAAACTTTCCATACAGCAAATTTTCCCAAATTTACAGATACACTGCAATATATACTGCAAAACCATACATTTACTCATTAATTTTGAACAAAATTATCCTACTACATCAGCAAATGGAAAATAGCATTAATTTTATTCTCAGAGTCCATCCTCAAATTCTGTGATATATGTAGAAAAGTCTGCCTTTTAAGAGTCTCCTAATATATGTTTTACTTAATTGTAGCCTAAGATAGATGAATAATCCAAATTCCAGGAGATCATGAGTTGAATTATAGAAAGGATCAGAGTTTCAATCTGTCTTCCTCTCAGATGATCCCCATTACCACCTAAATTTTGGGTACCGTGCTTCCCGTAATCTTGAAAGAGCAAAATAGATGACTTACCACCTGACAGTTAGTAGAGCTGGCATCATTACCCTGAGGCAAATGCCTGGTGTAGGAAGAAACACGATTTAAGGAATGTGACCGGGGCCCTGAAGTTGGCCGGGATAATGAAATCATTTGATGAGCAGAAAAGGGGCGGGTCTCTCCACTGGAAGGTGACTGAGCAGAGATGGACCGAGGGCAGCTGACTGAACGCCTTATGGAGCCTATTAATGATGGAGAAGAGGGATAGCATAGTAGGAGTGTTAGTAGAAGTTTCCCACAGTATCAGGTCTATATAAACCAATGATCAGACCACATGGTAGCAAAGTGGCAATAAATGTCAAAGCATCAGCAGCATCATGGGAATATGAGTTTCGAGCTAATGCTTAAATTCAAATAGTGAATTTGGTACAGAATCCCTGTAATAAAAAAAGGATTGCTATTATGAGAATAATACTAAAAATAGTACTTGAATTTTACGTTCTTGAAATATAACATAAAAGAAGCAGAAGAAAAGAAAACTAACATTCATGGAGCATCTTCTATGGGCCAGGCATTGTGCTAGACTTTTATCTTAATCTTCACAGAAACCCTCTGAAGTAGAAATCTCCATCCCTGGATCTCCCCACCAATTTGTATGGATGAAGAAAATGAAGCTCAGAAGACAAACTTTCTTAAAGTCACATAACAAGAAAGTGGTCAAGCTCAGGTTTAAATTCTGACCTTTCTAATTCCAGTGTCCTTCCTCTTTCTATAATATTGTGATGCCATCCACTTTCCTTGGGATTACACTGGTCATTTATTAGACTCTGCAGAGTTTTGAGATAGAATATTTTATGGGAAGATCTATTAGGGATGGAAAGGAGTCTAGAGAATGGCCAAGGTAAATGTGAAATTTACAGAATTTAGAGCCCATAAGAAAAAACAAACAAACAATAAAACAAAAGAAAAATCTAAAGGATTATCCTAATGTAGTTTAAATATATAAATGGTTATTACAAGAGTAGTACTAAATAGAGAGTCTTCTTATTCACAGGAGAGAAGAATAACAAAAAAAAATACATTTAAATTCCAATAGTAAAAGATATAAGTGAAGAAAAAATGCCTGGGTCTAAAGGATTGTTATCAGAACATACATCTTGTGAAAACTATAGAATATCTCCTCCAATACATCTTGAGAATATTTAAGAAAGAGAACCAACTGTTCCAGAATATTTTTGATTCCTAACATAGAAAAATAGACTACAATACCACTCAATATTGCTATCAAAATTTACATCCTTTTTAGATCATATTCTCTCTCTTTAGGGAATATATCAATCTTCATTAATTAAATCATTGAATAAAACTCACATGAAGGCAGGTTGAATACCCAAAAATTTCTCTTCATTAGCTATCCAAAAAATTGACCCTTTATACAGGTGATAGATATAAATCTTATATTTAGGGATGTACTTATAAATAATATGTCAAGAAGATGATAAGCCTTACATTCCTCTTTTAGGTTCTAGAGAGTACCAAAAATGTATACAAACTCCAGCCATAAAAAATGTTAAAAAACTAACTTCTATTTGTTCCAATTAACTTTCTTCAGAACCTGACAATCACACCACTTTTTAAAAAGACACTGTTTCTAAAGAAGAGCTATGTGAGGGCACATCACTGGTCAATTTTCTACTAGGAAAATATCAGAAAGCATGAGCTACTAACTACTTCTTTTGGGGCCTCAAAGTGATGGTTTGGATGGTGTATAACCTGCTCATAGATACAGAAGGAAAATATTATTTCTCCCAAATCTCCACAGAGCCCCGTTTAACTATTCCCTGCATACAATGTAAATTCAGGCAGAATAACTAAGTAGGTAGACGTGGCAATGACACTTGAGTAGAAAACAAAAAATGGTTTCAACTTGCATACACAAGTTATGTGAGAAAAATATATTATATTTTAGTACACAAATTTGTCTAGCCTCAAGTTATTACCCCATTGATCTAAGAACAAAGAACAATCTCAGAGCTATAGGGACCCTAGCAATTTTTCCTTAACCCTATCCTCTGTCCCCTACCAGTTCATGCTGTTTGGGATGAACATATTAGTTAATAAGATGGAGATTCGAAAACAGAAATTTTGGAAGGAAAATGTAAATTTCCAAAACAGAAAAAAAAAAAAAAAAGCCATATTTATGCAGAGATAGCAATAAAAGTACTTAAGGGATCCTTAAGAAAATAGGAAGCAATTAATAAAATAGCCTACAAACTCTGGAACAGGGGCTCAAGAAACATCTCTTAAATGAGTGAGTAAATAAACAAATAAATGAAATAGAACATAGTACATTATTTCTCCTCCAAACACATACACACTCAAAAGGCAAGAACAGGAGCATGTAGCTTTATGGAATGATGTGGAAGCAAAGGAAAGGCCATTCCTCTAAAATCCTCACTATTGGTTCTGCATTCTTCCTACATTTTGTCATAAACATAGAAGGTTGGTTTTAAAATATAAACATTATCAGGGAAGCTAACATATTAAATCATTGCTGCAGATCAATAAAGGATCATAATTCTGTTTATTGCATAAATGAACTGGCCTCTTTAGTGGTGCCCCAAGACAAAGGAGCACAAGGCAAATAGAGCTAAGAGAGATAGGAGTTAAAAGTCCTGGATATGAGGTAGTATTAGGAAGGATGTCATACTGTATGAGCCTGGGCTAACAGCAATACCAAACTGAACATTTGGGGATGAAAAAAGAATCATGGGCACAATGTGGACATTGTGGATTGAAGAAAGAATGAAAGACAAGGAAGGAAGAGAAAAAAAAAACTTAAAAAGAAACACAGGTAGAAAGAAGGAAAAGGAAGCAGAAAAAGCAGGAGAAAGAGAGGCTGGCTGGTTGCTTTTCTGAATAATTCCTGCACACCAAAAGCCGTGACTTACATACTAAACCAGGATGAAAAGGGGAGGAAACAAAATTTCAACTATTTCACAAATGCATGGCTCATAGATACATTCACAGTAAATGCATAGAGAGATATCACATTAAAAAAAAAAAATAGGGGAGCAGATGTGGCTAAAGTGGTTGAGCGCCTGCTTCCTATGTTCGAGGTCCTGGGTTCAATCC
>JAQZBX010023003.1:0-18660 GCA_029593785.1 Cabassous unicinctus | reverse complement strand
CTTTTCAATATCTCAGTACTCTCGGGCATGGAAGATAGAGGCTAAAATAGGGGGAAGGATGTTATTTTGTTAGAATTTTTAAAAAAGTTTATTAACATGATTAGCTACTATTTTTAATTGCCCACTTAAGCTTGATGCTTTTCACTGAAGGCTGAGAATCCCCCAAAGTACTAACGGTACAATGCTGCTTAGCCTACAATGCTATTCACTAATTGTTTTATTTCTGCAAAATATTCTTTCTCAGATGACGCAGTTCAGTTATGATGAGGAAAATGCTGTTTCTACTGAAATTATTCTATATTCATTATTTTTGAAACAATAGCAAAATGGTTGGAATAGAGGACCAGAGCACACACAAAGAATAAAAAAATAAAAAGAAAACACTTGAGATGAAAATATAAAAATCAGAAACATAATCAGCTTTTCTTCATTCCGCACAGACAAATTATTCAATACTCAGAGGCGGTCCTTTATTGTATCAGTAATGTCCAGAGTCACTCAACAAATGTGTGTGTAAGGTGGGGTGAAGGGAGAAAGAAACAGAGAGAGGAGAGGAGGAATGGAAGAGTAGTGAAGGGAGAAGAGAGGCAAAGAGAAGTCACTATAAAGTAAGGCTACGTCTTAAAACAGAGCCTCTGACCTATCCACTCAGATAATGCACAGCAAGAAATGAGCTAGTCCTCACATACTAATTCACCGTGGATATTTTTACGAATATTTTTTAATTATCCACTTTCCAAACTAGTCATAAACAACTCGTGTCTCTTCTCGAAGGATTCCTAACTCTGATGCCTGTGCGCTGGTCACAATGAGCGATGTGCTTTTCATTGCCCATGTTACATGAAATATAATGCACATAATATGAAAAGCAATATGCTAAGAGTTTTTTAGAGGACAGGTGCGATGCAGAAAAGAAAATCTGTAAAGATTCAAAATGCCATGCTACCACGTTGCAATATCTCCATTACAATCACTTGTTCCCAGTTCTCTCAACATTGTCTTTCCAACAATGCCAGCTGAAGGAATAGAAGAGAAGGCAAATGGGACGGCTTCACTTCAGAAAGAACATGCATAATGGAGAATAAGACAGTTTTGTATCAGTCATTTTAAGAGACAATTTATTACACACACTATATGCCTCCTATTCCTGCTGGGAAAGGTTCCTGCAGTTGTATACTAGGTGCTTGTTCTCTGTTAAATCAAACAAAAATGTTTTGATGTTAGCAAACACCATAATGAAATCCTTGGATACCAAGGGATTTCACTGGATGAAGGTATATCCTCTAGTGCAACAGTGTAGAATGAAAGATAAAAAGAAAGAAATAGCATTTCATAAACTGCCTGGAATACATAGTAATCCAAAGCACAGTCTTCTTGAAGTTAACAGACTTTGCAAAGGATGAAAAACAACCAAAGCAGGAAAGTATTTTAATACACTAAGGCACCAACTTGTGTTTAAAACTATGCTCTCCCTTTGATGGTCTAATATTTACTGAGTAGTAAAAATGTTCAAAGAGATATGCATAAAAACATTTACCAGTAACACAATCATCAAACATTTTGACAGTCTTGGGGAATATAAATTCTAGAGGAAGGATGTTTCTTCAGAAATTTAGCATACCCAGAAGAAACAGTGGCACAATCAGGCTTGCTAGTAGTGCCTTCCTTCAAGTAGGCAAACGGCTTTAAGATTTCTTAAGGAACTTGACTATATAATGAGTTATTCGGCCCTATAAAGAATCACAAGGGGAAACAGATAGCTGAACCTTTGTGTGATATATACATTTGGGACTTTTTGACCAATATATTGTTCAAGCAACAATTATTAAGAAATCATAGTGGCAAAAAAACTCTAAATAGTGTCCTAATTACAAAATGGAATTTGTAAACTGGCATTGGGTTATGACACAAACCATACTACTCATTTTTATATCCAATTTTATTATGAAATAACATCATATATAAAGTACACTTGAATAATATAATAATAAAACCTACCACTCCAGCATAAAAAATAGAATATTGCTAATACCTTATGTGGTATTTATTATTTATGTAGATAATTAATATTTCTTAAGATTCTCAAGTAAGTGAAAATTTACTGTTAGAGCATGTCTCCTAGTACAAGTTTCATTTAACCTTAATTAGCTCCAATTATTCATCTACCAGTAAAGACACTGGAAATCAATATTTGGCACGCAATCATCTCTCTAAAAGGGAAGGACTGCTTTGAACTTTGGCTTACTCCAGACTTAAAAACAAAAGTTAAAATAGTTCTACTTTAGACTTATTATGCAGCTTTCAACTACTTTGAAATATTGCTGGCTTTGACAACTGAAGGAACTATCCAGTTAATTTCATTTCAACAAATATATTAATTTCATTCTACTTGCATAGAATGAAAGGGATTAGAAAAAATACACCATGTGACCTCTGCTCTCTAGGAGGTTGTATTTTTGTTTGAATAATCCATACATGATGAAACAGTCAGATGACAATATCAAGCAGTATAAGGCTGTCTGAGGGCCTTTGCATTTGCAATTCCATCATGAACACTGAGTCCCTGAGTAGGCTCACATTCTGGTTTACTAAATTACAATAACTAATATATAAAGCATAGAACATTCCAAATATTTACTAAAGTGAAGCAATAACTCATGTGGGTGTTCACTTTTACATATACCCTTGAATTTTAAATATGTTTGTTCCAAAGTAATTATCAGTAGCATCTTCCATAATGCTTCAATATAGAGCACATAATTCAGAAAGGCACCACCTGAGAGCCAAGGTCTCTGGTCTCCACCAGATACTCATCTCTCACCAAGCTCACCTTGCAGCATTTCTTCCTGCATGAACCCTCCACTTGAGTCACACCAAAATCTTCACTGTTCCTATAGTACCCTGTTACTGTGTCACATCTTCATGTCTTTGTCCTTGATGTTCTCTTTGCCCTGAATGGCCTTCTACTCTTCTTAAATTTTTTAGATTGCTGCTTATTTTTCAAGATCCAGTTCAAATGGCACTATCTTTATGAAGTCATCTAGACTCTACCAATCTCTTTCTTCTCTATGTTGATGTAACACATTACACTTCCTTACCAATACTTGCCACCATATACTGATTTTTGGTTTGGTTTACCTACCTACTCTTTCACTAGCCTCTCAAGTCAATGAGAACAGAAATTGCCTTCAAGAAATTTAACTAATGGTTTTTGAGAAACTACTATGTTCCAGACACTGTGCTAGGAACTAGAGACGCAATGATTAAAATACACTTTCTACCTCAAGGTATGCAGCCATATAGTAAGGCAAGCATACAAACAATAATTGTCACAACTGTGCTATAGAAGTGTTATTTATGGTACAGTGGGAGAAGGGGGGGAGGAAGATCTATGTATATGGGAGAGTGAGGGAAGGCTTCACAAAAATGGCAGCAGTTCAGCTGGGTCACAATGGGTTCTCTTATTTATCAAGCAATGAATCAATGAATTAATGAATTCATTATGTTGTCAGGCAAGTCAGAAAAGCATGAAAGCATAAGAGAGCATAATGTGTCTAAGAATATAGAGATAGTTTAGTATTAATAAAATGTAAAGTAAAAGGAGCAGAATGAAAAAATTTTTCTGAGATTTCACAAACTCAACTCTTTCCTACTCTACTAGCAAGTAATTTGACATGTAATAAAAGAGCAGATGGATATCATCACCACAGAGCCAATGCAGGTAAAGTAAACTGCCCATTTTTACCTGCATGATAGCTGTGCATTTATTCTAGGAACTGTACCTATATTAACTAACACAACATCAATGTTGCTGGGTCAGCAAAAGATGGAGTTCCCAATAAAGGTCTCTCGAGTCATGATTTGCCTTACAGATAATGCCACACAGTTCTTTGATGATATCTGCCCAGAGATATGAGGAAAACTGAATACTGAACTTGGAATACGGATACGAGTTCTAGGTCCCTCTATGCCCTGACTCATATGGCCTCCACTTTATTATGGGAAAAAAATAAAGGAAACTAAAAAATGAAATGAAACTCCACCTAAATATAACATAGCACCATCTTACCAACTTACATGCATTGAACATGTATCTATTATATAGCATACTCCCCATAATTCCTTGAAAATGGCATCAGGCCATTATAGTGAGAAGCACCAAGGGAAAGACAAGTGTATTATATCATCTACTTTGATACCAAGGAAGGAAATGGTACTACACCTTTGGTCCTCGAGGCTTGGTAGTTTTGCCCATCAACTTTTCATCGTCAATTTCACATTGTTCCAGAAGATCCAAAATATCTTCCTCCTTAAAAACATATTTGCAATTGTAATCACTGATGGCTCCAGCATTTTTCCAGGTTCATTAATCTCCATAAAATAATGTATAATGAGGATTACTGAAACTATCTAGTGAAGATTGTTCAGCTCAAAGAAAGATAAATAAGGTCATGGAAAACTCTCTTGAAGAAAGTTTGATTAAAACATGGCACTATAGATAATACATACCTATTATGTATTAATTATCATCATATGCAAATAAATCCTTATGTTTAGAGTACACTATTAAAATCTTGGAATACAAGACCTTAATAAATTAATCCATTGAATATTTTAATGTTTCTGGAAATTCATACTAATTTTCCAGACCACAATTTTATCAATAATTTCTATACTGATTAATGTCAAAAGACATTACATCTCCAGACAGAAGACTGATGATCAGAAACAATCTAATGTTTGTATATAGGTTAATAGGCTCTATTTAATTAAACCCTTTCCGGATGTTAACTGTTGAACCAAGGGTATCTTTAGAACTTTATCAAAAGGTTTCATTCTATGAAGTCATTTAACGGTAGTGCCAATCAACAAGTGGCCTGATGCCTTCTCTTATGCTCTTCTAGAGGCATTCTGATGTCATACGGAAAAGTTACGAAGCATATACCCAGGAGGATGCTGAGTGAACCAGAACAACAGGTATGATAGCTACACTGAACACAGCATAATAAACTGTTTGAGTTATTATACTATAAAAATCTCCCAACTTATTTATATATTTATGATTTATACTTCAATGTCCCTTAAAAAAGTTTTTGAATAAACTAGAAATCTCACTATGAGTGGAAATTTATAAAGTAAGTTCATCTCTGTCCCAATCTAAAGAAATTTAGCTATTAAAGTACCAAAAGACTTTTGTTATAATTTTGACTGAAAAATAATACAATGAATTTTAAGAATAGCAACACAGGATAGTTAAAAAGAAACTCAAGAAATTTGCTTCTGTTTAGGATAAAGAAGGTTATCATAACAAAGACCAGAAAAATAAATTAAACAATAATATTTTTTTAAGACATTAGCACTGGATGAAAAGCAATGTAAAAAACTAAATTCCAGAGAGAGGCAAGTTCTTCCTAGATGATCAAAGATGAGTGGCTACTTTCTAATTTAGTGTTATTTTTCAAGTCTGGGAATAGCTGGGCAGAGATCAGGCCTATAATAGGCAGACAAACTCTTCTGGGATAAGGAGCATTGATAAAGAGTTTTCAATAGTCATGTTGGCTGGTATGACAATCCAATATCTAGAGCAGCCCCTAAGATCTGGTTCTCTTCACCTGCCAGATTTGCTCTATAGCAATTCCAATAAATGTGTAGAGGTGCATGAGGCTGGAGGCTGGACTGGAAAGCCAGAAATATTTCTCTGTAGTCTTATCTTACTTGGATACATTTACCCTCAAGGCATTTGAAACCAGAAATAAATTGAAATTACTACAACGCATCCTGAACCTACCTCAAATCTTCTTTGGTGAAAGTGATTAGCCCCTCACCCTAGGAGCCTGAAAAAAGATAGTGTGCCTTCTTTTGGGAAAATAATATCAGTTCAATCTTTATCATTCTTTTATAATTAACGTCTGTCAAACAAAAATTATAGGACATTTAAAAAGGCAGGAAAATGTTACTCATATTCAAAAGGAAACAATAGAAGCAAGCCCATAAATAACAATGCAGACATTAGAATGAGCAGATAAGAACTTTAAAATAACTCTCTCTATATGTTTGTGTGTGTGTGTGTAAATATATATATGAAAATTTGATGAAAATATGGAGAAAAATGAATGAAAAGCAGAATTTAAACAGAAAAAAAAAACAATAAAAAACCAAATGGGCATTCTATAATTGAAAAATATATATCTAAAATTAAGAATCCATTGGATGGGCTTAATGGCAGAATGGATACAGCAAAGATAGATAAATAGAAATTATCTAATCTGAAGCATGAGGGGAGACAAAACAGAGCAGAGCATCAAAGATATGTGGGATAATGTCCAATGATCTAATATTTGTGTAATTAGAATGTCATAAGGAAAATAATAGCTGACCTCTGAATATAGACAATAGAAGTAGAATACAAAGAAATGGCATCTTTAAAGTGCTGAAAGGAAAAAAAAAAAAAACTGTCAAGATAGAATTCTAAATCCAGGGAAAGCATCCTTCAAAAATGAATACAAAATAAAGGAAAATTTGACACACACCCCAAAAACAAAAAAACAGAAAAGTCATCAGCTCATTCATCCTACAAGAAAATACTAAAGGAAGTTTATTCAGACTGAAGGAAGATGATTCTTGTCAGAATCATGAATCTGCAAGATGGAATGAAGAGAATCAGAAAGGGTAAAAATATGGGTAAATGTGAAAGGGTATTTAAAAATTTTAGGGGAGTGGATATGGCTCAAGCGATTAAGCATCTGCTTCCCACATGGGAGGTCCCAGGTTCAGTTACCAGTGCCTACTAAAAACAAACAAAAAAAAAAACAACAAGCAAACAAACAGAAAAAACAACTCAGGGGAGCCAATGTTGCCTAGTGGTTGAGTGCCAGCTTCCCACATACAAGGTCCTGGGTTCAATCCCAGACCCCAGTACCTAAAAAAAAAAAAAATCTTAAAGACTACTAACTGTTCAACAACAATAGCAATGTATGGTGAGATTTGTAGCATATGTAAAAGTGAAATATAACAATTGCACAAAGCCTGAAGGAACTGAACTGTTATGGTTCTTACATGGTTTGTGAAGTGGTTAAAAACTAATTCAGAGGACTTCCAGGAAGATGGTGGACTAGAAAGACATGGGACTCTCTTCTCCTCCAGAAAAATAGCTAAAGGAAAGGCTGAAAGGGCCTAGAAAAAGATCTAGGGTTTAGGACACCAAGCAAAAGCTGGACACTGCCCAGAAGAGAGAGGGACAAAGGAGAGGAAACACGATGGCTAAACAGTGAGTTAAAACCAGTGGCTGCTACTGCTGGCATTCTCCCCCACACTAAAGACACTTTAGGATTCTCAGGCCTCTGAGCTGGCTACAGACAAAGGGGATTCCAGGGTCCCACCACCCCAGGAATGGGAAGAGAGAGGGACACAGCCTAAGGCTGACTCAGCTTCTGACCCACAAATTTGTTCTGCTGTTTCCCACCAGCCCTTCCAGACCAGGTAGGACCATGCCGTTGTTTGCCCTGGGAGCCAGCATGGGACTGGAGGGATCCAACCCTCTCAATCTCCCTCTCTTCTAGCGGGAACTGATTGTTGAGGCTGTACCTCCCCAAGAAAGGGGAGAGAGAAAGACACAGCCTAAGGCTGACTCAGTTTTTGACCCACAAATTTGGTCTGCTGTGTCCCAAGAGCCCTACCAAGCCGGATGGGGCCATGCCATTGTTTGCCCTGGGAGCCAGCATAGGACTAAAGAGATCCGACCCTCTACAATCTCTACTAACCAGGACCGATTGTTGAGGACAGAGAGAGGAGTGGAATTATTTCCTATCCTGGAAAAGGGAGGGGGCTGGCAGAGAAGGCTGGAGAACTGTCTTTGAGAAAGTTTTAATTACAAGGCTCTTAGCCTCCAGGAAGGAACCTCTATCACATTGATCCCATCTATGTTGCAGCAAACACACTCTGACCAGGAATTGAACTGAGATGGTTGCCAAGAAGCACCATCAACTGGCAAACCAAGGAAGAGCACTTGAGAAAAATTAAAAATAAGAGGTTTTTTCCAGCTTTTATATCCTCCCTCCCCAAGGCCCTAGGAAGCAGGTATGCAATCGATTACTAGGTCCAGAGCCCAGTTTTGAACAACTAATAAGGACAATCCTAATGATCCAGGTCAAACCACAAATCAAAAGACAGCAAGAACACAAAGCCTCCTGCTACTAAATCCTTACAAAAGAAAAAGAAATTGAGCATCTGCGTAAACTACCATCCTAATCAGATGCCTAGACATAAGCAAAAAATTATGAGCCATACCAAGAAAATGGAAGACATGGCCCAAGGAAAGGACTATATCAAAGCCCCAGAAGAGACAAAGGATTTGAGAGAACTAATTCACAGGATGCACACAAATTTCCAAAATGAAATTAAGGAGTTGAAAGACAATATGGCTAAAGAGATAAACGACATCAAGAAGACATGGAGCAAGCACAAAGAAGAATTCGAAATCCTGGATAGAAAAGTAACAGAGCTCATGGGAATGAAAGACACAATAGGTGAGATCAAAAACATATTAAAGGCAGACAACAGCGGACTCAAAATGCAAAAAGAAAGAATAAGTGATATCAAAGACAGAACAGCTGAAATTGAAGAGAGAAAAGAATGGAAAAAATTGAGCAGGGGCAACACAAAATGCAACAACATACATGTCATCAGAGTTCCAGAAGAAGAGAAGGGAAAAGGGGCAGAAAGAGTATTTGGGGAAATAATAACTGAAAAATTCCCAACAAAGCACCTTCTCAGATTATAATGGAATGAAACTGGAAATCAATTATAGACAGGAAAAAGGTAAATTTGCAAAAATGTGTGGAGGTTAAACAACACACTCCTATATAATCAGTGGGTCAAAGAAGAAATTGCAAGTGAAATCAGTATATATATTGAGACAAAGGAAAACGAGAACTCAACTTATCAAAACTTATGGGATACAGCAAAGGCAGTCTTGAGAGGGAAATTTACAGCCCTAAACACCTATATTAAAAAAGAAGAAAGAGTTAAACTCAAAGATTTAACTGAACAACTAGAGAAACTAGAAAAAGAACAGAAAACCAAAGCAAGCAGAAGGAAAGAAATAATAAAGATTAGAGGAGAAATAAATGAAATTGAGGACAAAAAAACAACAGAGAAATCACCAAACCAAAAGCTGGTTCGAGAAGATCAATAAAATTGACGAACCCCTAGCTAGACTAACAAAAAAAAAAAAAAAGAGAGAGAGAGAGATGTAAACAAATAGAATAGAAATGAAAGGGGCTGTTACAACTGACCCCACAAAAATAAAAAGTATCATAAGAGGATATTATGAGAAACTGTAATCCAACAAACTAGACAACCTAGATGAAATGGACAAATTCCCAGAAATGCACCAGCAACCTACACTGACACTACAAGAAACAAAAGAACTTAACCAACCACATTTAAAGAGATTGAATCCATCATCAAAAATGTCCTATCAAAGAAAATTCCAAGACCAGATGGATTCACAGGTGAATTCTACCAAGCATTTAGAAAATCCATCATTCTGTCCCACGGGATTTAAGTCCCCTCTCAATTAGAGGCAGAGTGGGCATCACCATCCCAAAATGCTCAAGATTGGAGACCTAACAATGGACTAAAGTAAACTTACTATTATTCTACTATAGACTTACTGTTATTCTAGCAATGGACTTTTTCATTGATGTGGAGGCAGTGGCCACCAGAGGTTCTGAGGGAGGGAGAGGGAAAAATAGGTGTAATATGGGGACATTTTCGGGACATTGGAATTGTCCTGCACAACGTTGCAATGACGGATACAGGCCATTATATATTTTGGCATAACTTACAAAATTGTGCAGGACAGAGTGCAAACTATAATGCAAACTATAATCCATGGTTAGTGGCAATGCTTCAATATGTGTTCATCAATTGTAACAAATGTACCACACTAATGAAAGATGTTGTTAATGTGGGAAAGTGTGGGAGGAAGAGGGAGTAGGGCATATGGGAATCCCCTATATTTTTTATGTAACATTTATGTAATCTAAAGTTTCTTTTTAAAAAATTAATTAATTAAAAAGGAAAAAAAAGACTTATACATCACAACCAAGTGGGATTTATTCATATATGCAAGGCTGGTTCAACATAAGAAAATCAATCAATATAAAATACCACATTAACAAACTGAAGGGAAAAAAACCACATGATGATCTCAATCGATGCAGAAAAGGCATTTGTCAAAATCCAGCATCCTTCCTTGATAAAA
Source organism: Cabassous unicinctus (assembly GCA_029593785.1). Taxonomy (NCBI): domain Eukaryota; kingdom Metazoa; phylum Chordata; class Mammalia; order Cingulata; family Chlamyphoridae; genus Cabassous; species Cabassous unicinctus. The sequence goes on along the minus strand of JAQZBX010023003.1, from coordinate 8,393 downwards.
ACACTTCAAAAAATAGGAATAGATGGAAAATTCCTCAATATGATAAAAGACGTATATGAAAAACCCACGGCCAACATCATATTCAATGAGGAAAATTTGAAACTGTAAGATCAACCTTTAAGATCATCTAAGATCAGTAACAAGATAAGGATGCCCACTGTCACCATTGCTATTTAACATTGTACTATAAGTTCTAGCTAGAGCAATTAGTCAAGAAAAAAAAAATTAAAGGCATCCAAAAAGAATAGAGGAGGCAAAACTCTCACTATCTGTGGATGACATGATCCTATATTTAGAAAATTCTGAAATGTCTATGACAAAGCTGCTTGAACTAATAAATAAGTTCAGCAAAGTGGCATGATACAAGATCAACACACAAAAATCAGTAACGGTTTTGTATATGAGTATTGAACAATCTGAGGAGGAAATCAGGGGGAAAATCCCATTTACAATAGCAACAAAAAGGCTCAAATACCTAGGAACCAATTTAACCAAAGAAGTACAGGAACTATATGCAGAAAACTACAAAACAATGCTAACAGAAATCAATGAAGACCTAACCTAAACAAATGGAAAGAACTTCCATGTTCATGGATTGGAAGACTAAATATCATGAAGACGTCAATCCTACATTTACAGATTCAATGCAATACCAATCAAAATTCCAATAGTCTATTTTATAGAAATAGAAAAGGCAATTACCAAATTCACTTGAAAGGGAAAGTGCACCTGGATAGTCAAAAGCATTCTAAAAAAGAGCAACATGGGAGGAATATCACTGCCTGACCTTGAACATATTACAAAGATACAGTGGTCAAAACAGCGTGGTACTGGCATAAAGATAGACACATCGAGCAGTGGTATAGAATTGAGGGTCCAGAAATAAACCCTCACCTCTATAGCCAACTGGTTTTTGACAAACCTACCAAATCCATTATAATGGGACAAAACAGTCTCTTCAACAAATGGTGCTGGGAGAACTGGATATCTATAACCAAAAGAATGAAAGACGACCCCTATCTCACTCCCTATACAAGAATCAACTCAAAATGGATCAAAGGTCTAAATATAAAAGCCAAGACCATAAAACTACTAGAAGAAAATGCAGGGAAACATCTTAAAGACCTTGTGGTAGGTGATGGTTTCTTGGACCTTACACACAAAGCATGCTCAACAAAAGAAAAAATAGACAAATGGGACCTCCTAAAAATTAAACACTTCTGCACCTCACAAGACTTTGTCAAAGGGCGAAAAGGCAGCCAAATCAATGGGAGAAAATATTTGGAAATCACATGTCTAATAAGGGTTTAATAGTCATGATATATAAACAGATGTAATAATTCAACAATAAAAAGACAAATGACCCAATTAAAAAATGGGCAGAAGACTTTAGTAGACATTTGTCTAAAGAAGAAATACAAATGGCAAAAAAACACATGAAAAAATGTTCAATATCACTAATGATTAGGGAAATGCAAATCAAAACTACAATGAGATATCATTTCACACCTTTCAGAATGGCTGCTATTAAAAAGATAGTGAATTACAAGGGTTGGAGAGGATGTGGAGAGATAGGAACACCTATTCACTGTTGGTGGGAATGCAGAAAGGTACAGCCACTGTGGAGGACTGTTTGGCAGTTCCTAAAGAAGTTGAATATAGATTTTCCATATGACCCTACAATACCATTGCTGGGTATATACCCAGAAGAACTGAGAGCCGTGACATGAACAGACACCTGCACACCAATGTTCATAGCGGCGTTATTCACGATTGCCAAAAGTTGGAAACAACTCAAGTGTCCATCAACCTAAGAATGGATAAACTGTGGTGTATTCACACAACGGAATATTATGCAGCTGTAAGGAGAAATGAAGTCATGAAGCATATGACAACATGGATGAACCTGGAGGACATTATGTTGAGTGAAGCAAGCCAGACACAAAAGGACAAATACTGTATGATTGCACTACAATGAACTAAATATACTGTGGAACATTTTGTAGGATTCCATTTATATAAAATGTAAATATAAATCAATTTATAAAGATGAAATTAGACTAGTGGTTATGTAGGGCTGGGGAAGGCATGTTAAGGGGTATGGAGTTTTTCTTTTTGGAGTAATAAAATGGTTCTAAATTTTTTTGTGGTGATGAATACACAACATTGTGATTATACTAAAAGTCATTGATTATACACTTTGGATAGATCATATGGTATGTGAATATATCTCAGTAAAACTGCTGAATAAATAAATAAATAAATATGCAAGAATACCCAGAATTAGCAGCTATGTACAGCAGGAAAACAGAGAGAGATTGAGAGGTGAAGAATTTTATTTTTTACTTGTTTGTCTATTTTTTGTTTATTAGTATTATTATTGAAATAATGAAAATTCTCTAATAATGATTGAAGTGATGAATGCAGAAGTATGTGATTATACCAAATACCATTGAGTGTACACTTTGGATAAATTGTATGCTTCATTAATATGTATCAATAAAATTGATTTTTTTAAAAAACACTAATTCAAGGTAGGTTGTAATGAGTTAAAGATGCACATTTTCATCTCTAGAAAAAACACCCAAAATAATGTTAAAATATAACCAAAAAAGTAACAGAAAAGGTAAAATATTATAATAAAAATAACTGATTATTCCAAAAGAATACAGGAAAGGAGGAAGAAAGGAAATAATGAACAGATGGGATAAATAGAGAATAAAGAACAAGTTGGAAGATATTAACTCAGCTGTATCAGCAATTGCATTAAATGATTAAAAGATAGCATCAGACTGGATTTTAAAACAGGCATGACCCAATTATATGCTATTTACCAGAGACTTTTCAAATATAAGAACATGGATGAGTTGAAAATATGTGAATTAAAAAGATAAACCATTCAAGTACTAACCACAAAAAGGTACCTAATGTGGCTACATCCATATTGGACAACGGAAACTTTAAGACGAGAGAAAGATGAACATTTCATAATGATAAAATGGAAAGTGTAAATTCATTAGGAAGATATATTAATAAAAGTATATGAAGCAAAAATTGACAGAACTAAATCCACAATCAGCTGGAGATTTTAACACACCTCTCCATAATTGATAGAACAAGTAGGCAAAAAATATCAGAAAGGACATAAAATATTTGAATAACACTAATAGTCAAATTTACTTAAATGACATGTATAAAACTTTTATAACCAATATCTGTAGAATACACATTACTTAAGGAGACACAGAATATTCACTAAAATAGATACTATATTGAGTCATAAATCAATTCTCAATTAATTTTAAAAATTGAAATCAGAGTATGTTCTCTGACTAACCTAGAAATCATTAATAAAGTACAATTAGGAAAAATTTTAATGTATGGAAATTAAGTAACAAACTTCTAAATAACCCAAAATAAAAATCAGAAACTATTGCAGAGTGAAAGTTAATGAAAAGATAGTTGAGTGATGCTTAAAGGGCTATTTATAGTTTCAAATGTATACATTAGTAAAGAAAACAGGTTTACAATCAATAATGTAAGATTCCATCTCAGGTAGCTTGAAAAAACACAAATTAACAGAGCAGAAGGGTGTAAATATTAAAGATCAGAATATAAACCAATAAAATAGAGACAAGGTCAAAAGAGAGTTCTTTTAAAAGAATAATGAAATTCATAGACTGCAAGTAAGAGTAACCAGGAAATAAAGGAGAATGCACACAAATTACCAATATCAGAAATGGAAAAGGAGTGATTGTTACAGATCCTGACTGGCATTAAAAGGATATGATTATAATGATCAACTTTATGCCAATAAATTTGACAAGTTAATCACTGAGTATAACAGGGTATCCAAGACACTGGGGGATCATGACAGGGAGATGACCAGTAATATAGGATAAATAGTTTAACAGGTCTGCATATAGCCTATCTAATGTGGTATATGCATCTCCAGTATTCATAACCTTGTGAAGTTCCTACCGACTTTGACTCTGGTCATGTAATTTATTTGACCAATGGGACATTAGCAAGCATGATGTAAACAGTGGCTTCATAAGCACTTGCACAATGGGGCTTCTTCTACTGAAGTGCTCCTTTTTGGAACCCTGAGCCACCATAACAAGAAATTCAGCTACCTGTTGGAGAGAACAGTTATAGAGAAAGAGATTCCCAGCCTGCCCCCAGAATTCCTACCATCGCTTCTGAGGCACAAGACATGTGAGGGAAGCCATCTTGGATTTCCAGCCCCAGCTGAACAGCCAGAAGAATATAACCATATGATTCACTCAAGACCAACAAAACCATCACTTAGCTGAGCCTAGCCAAGATTGCAGAATAACAAACAAATAAGTCATTCTTGTCTTAAGGCACTAAGCTTTGAGGTCGTTTGTTATGCTGCAACAAGTAACTGGTCATAGACCATTTATTAAGGTAAATGGATACTGTGGGTTGTTTGCTTAATTACTTCCTCATGTGTCAGCTCCATGTAGAACCAGGAAAAAATACTGTGTAACGTTAGTTACTACCCAAACAATGCGAGTGTTACAAACAACAAGGTTAATTCCAAGGATTTTCTTATCCAGTTACATATCCATATCTGAGCAATAAGCCATTTTTACTATGATATATTAATATTACAACATAATATCAAAATTATCTATGCCATAATTTGTCCTGTTAGATAACATCTTGTTTATGAAATAACTTGACTGATTTAGGAAATGTTAGCAACTTGCTAGCATGGGAAGTCTAAGGAAAGCACATCTTAAAATGTTTTTCCTATATTTGTAGAATTAAGGTGTTATTTTTAAAGATTATTTTAAAGTTTATTTTAAAGATTGTTTGGTTTCATTCTTTTTTCTCTGTATAAACACTAATATTTTTTTTTACCTTCATCCTTTTCAAAGGATTATTCAGTTCTCGTTGGAATGAAGCTGCTCTTCCTGAAAGGAAGGTCTGAAAGGCAACAGCCAACAAATCTTCATATTTTTCAAGTAGTGTTTTATCTTCAGGAGGATAAATCCGTCTACAATAAATGCAGATAAATCAATTTGTCTAAAAGAAGCTATCTTAATTCAATAGTTTTGGTCAAATACATAAATAATTGTTAACCACTTTTTTTGAACCAGTCACTTTACTAAGTGCTAGAAACATAGCTATAAGAAAATCATACATTTTTATCTATTACCCACATGAATTAAAGTTATCTAGTTAATTATCATTAAACAATGCAGCTCCAGAAGGTACAATATAAGGGTTTGGTTGGAACGGTGGTTGGAGAAGAATAAAGAACTTTATGGAGGAAGAGGTCAGGATGAGCTATAACTAGGGAGCTTTGGACTTCATGTAGTTAGTGAAGTCAACAAGAATGCAGGGATTAGTCCTGAGATCTCTTTTGGAGTGGTAGAATTTGCCTTATAATGTAAAGAGAATGGAGGGCAAGGTAGAATAGGAGGAATGTGTTCTTATCTTTGTTGTAGATGATGTTAAGGCCAGAAAAGGTGGTCTTGGCAGAGTGCAAGAAGCTCCCTGTCCCCATCTGCTCCTTAATCCTGCTGAGTCAATGTCAAGCTTGGGAGTAGAGGCACAAGTTGCTGAGGGGGTCACTTTTTTGCTCCTGTCAAGGGTAGTGCTGTGGAAGGTTCCACTTCAGAACAATTTACACCCTTTCTATTATCTCATACCTGGCACCTTTATTTTCATTATCTGCTTGGTCCCTGAAGCATTTGAGTTTAAAAGTTCAGCATCACTTTGAACTGACAGAAAGAATACTAGAAACCTGAATCCTGACTTTCTCAAAATACATTATAACCAAATAAGGCCATAGGATAATAAGTAGTTGAAAAAAACCTAGTACAACAGCCCTAGAAGCTGACTAGCAGAAGCTCTCCCAAGTCTAAACCATCTATTTGCTAACTACCTTTTCTTTCTTGAAAGATATTAAACAAAAAGCACTTTCTCAAAATGAAAAAGGTTCCTAAAAGGTTAAAAAGCATAGAATAATTGATTTCACATTTCACTTCTTCTATCTATACAAATATAAAAGCAGTTACCTATAATTCCCCATATGTCGATTTTCATGTTCTTCTTTCAAGACCTGCTTTCGTACTTGAGCAAGTCTCTCTTTCTAGAAATGAAGAAATTAAAAAAAATAAAATCTGACAAATGAATCAGAAATTTTCAAATTGTGGGTAATTTGTTAAATTTTTCATACCAACTCTTCTTTCCGTCTCTCCAGTTGGTGTCTCTGTTGTTCCCAGTCTGAGGAACCTGGTAAGAGCCTTTTTATTGAACTTTGACCATAAAGCCTCCTTTGAGCCTCAGCTTTTTGTTTCGCCAAGTTTCTCCTTTTATCACTGGTCCTAAAATATAAAACACAAAACCATATTCCAGAATTCAAATGAGCTCTGATCTTGTCCCTGTAAGGAGAATTAGCAGAAGGGGAGATACAGTTTATAGGAATCCATATTTGATTAGATTTATATATTCATATACATAAACATTATAGTCATCTAATCATCCATCAAATATGGGTCTCCATATGACAAATAGATGTCCTTAAGGTAACAGGATAAAGTGGAAATATTATAGGTTTTGAAGAATCAGACAGACCTAATTTCATATTTCATCCTAGCAACTTACTAGCTGTAGAATCTTAGGTCAATTACCTGCTTTGAGTCTATTTCCCTATCTATTAAATATTGACATTAAAAATTAATAATGTCTTAAATGTTCCCCTCATAGAGTTCTTATAAAGGTTAATTTGTGATGATATTAACAAGCACTTAATAAGTGTCAGTTCCCTTCTCCTCCAACCAATTCCATTTACATTTTAAGCATTTCTCATTTATACTTACCAGCCTTGAGTACATTTTCAATTCTGACCATAATCCTGGACTAACAGTCATTATTTATTTGAAAACATCAGCATGGTTCTTCTCACCTTCTCAATCACAAAAAAATTTTATTGTAACTGATTTTTTTATTGTTTGTTTTAAAGATTAATTTATTTATTTCTCTCCCCCCACCCCCCTCACTTCATGCTTGCTGTCTGCTCTGTGTGTTCTGTGTCTGCTTGTCTTCTCTTCAGGTGGCACTGGGAGCCAATCCCAGGACCTTCTGGAGTGGAGAGAGGCTGCTCAATCTCTTGCGCCACCTCAGCAACCTAGTCCGCTGCATCTTGTATTGTCTCTCTTCCGTGTCTCTTTTTGTTGCGTTATCTTGCTGCGCCAGTTCTTTGTGTGGGCCAGCACTCCTGCGCAGGCCAGCTCTCCACTCAGGCCACCCATCACACGGGCCAGCCTGCCACATGGGCCAGCTTGCTTTTCACCAGGAGGCCCCGGGAAGCGAACTCTGGACCTTCTGTATGGTAGACGTGAGCCCAATCACATGAGCCACATCCGCTTCCCATTGTAACGATTTTTATAGGAAAAGTACTGCCATGAGAATGCTTTCCTCTCTACCTCTTTTTCTTTCTCTTCTCTCACATCCACCTAGTGTAATAAGCCAAGCCTGAGGTATATTCTCCCCAGTCCTTCCAACTTGCACCCTTGCACATTACCGTTTAAAGTCCTAGCAGTAACAGGGTGGAGGCCAGGGTGAAAAAAGAAAGGCAAGGCCAATTATGCTCTTAGTCTTAGGGGCAAAAAAGAGCTATCCTGGAGCTTACATTTCCATGCCTTCTATTGTCATTAGCCGGGTAGGGCCCAGATGACAGCATAAACCAATGAGGACAGAAAGGCCATTTGACCAGCTTGTAGTGTGGAAGTTGAACTAGAGAGGTAAAAATGGAGAGGTGAAAGAAGTGCTTAAGCTCACATGCAATCCCATACAGTTCATCAGAGAAGATTGCAAAGAATTTGGGGTGAAGGTTCCATATGACAGTGTTCTTTTGCCTGGAGTATGTACCAACCTCACACCTTGAACATGCAGCTGTGTTAGGAAACTGATCCATTATCTTTCATAACAATATTGAGGCTTGAGTGGCAGAAGTACAACAGGTAGACGAAGTAGAAGAATCAATTTGAGAAAAGGCATAAACACATTCAGAAAATTACAAGTCATTCAGTATGGCTAGAGCTATGGGTGAATGCAAGAAACTCAGTAGATTATATGGGCTAAATACTATGTTACTGAGTCTCAAGTTTCACTTTAGGCAATGGAGGGGAGGTGAATATTAAAGAATAGAAGGGCATTATTATATTTGCATGTTTAAAAGATTATACTCTTAGCAAAATATAGAGTGGCTTAGAAGTGGATGAGAAGAGAGTCAGGAAGTCAAGATGCAATGCTATTTCATTAACAAATATGAAATATGAGGGCCTGAACCAAAGAAACAGCAATAAATACTTCCAAAGGAACAGTTGGATATTTTGGAGGAAGATTGATAAGAA
>JAQZBX010023002.1:8069-31253 GCA_029593785.1 Cabassous unicinctus | reverse complement strand
GTTTACCATATGAGAGGCCCCGGGTTCGCTTCCCGGCGCCTCCTTGTGAGGGCAGGCCGGCTCGCGCGGCGCCGTGGGCTGATGCGGCAAGACCTCACAGCAAGGGGGAGATAAGCAGACACAGAGAAGACACGCAGCGAATGGACACAGCAGCACAAGCAGCAAGGGGGGGATAAATAAAATAAAATAAATAAATCTTAAAAAAAATAAATAAATAAAAATAAAAATAAAAATTTCTGATACACAGCTGTCATAAATCTGTGTGATATCCTTGCATTTTACTTTTTATTTTAACTCTCCTCTCTTAAAGTAGATTAACTTTAGGAATGGCTGGATTACCCTGTGCCAAAAGCAGAGAAGGGCTCTCCTTCCTTCTTGGACCAGGAGAGAGAGATCACCTCTTGACTGTATTGGCTTTGTGCTACTTGTATCTCTAAGCATATCACCTTATCTTCTTCAACCAAATGATAAGTTCTCTTTAAGCAAGGATCAGGACTTTATAATTCATGGTACCTGGTACATTGAGCTTTCAATAAACTTGTACTGAGTTGAAGTAATCTCAAGTACCCATTAAGGACTTCTGTGTTTGATTCATAATATGAACTCCTTCATTGATGAAAATCAGTCAGGCTCCCAAGACAGTCCTGTACTAGTGTCAACATTCCTTTAAAACAGTTCTATTTTATTGGTACATATTAATAAAGCATATAATTCATCAGCAGGGGAAACATAGAGAGATTGAAAGGTGATTTTCTTGTTTGCCTGCTAGTCAGCCAAAAGGGGTGCTGATGCAAAGTACCAGAAATCTGTTGGCTTTTATAAAGGGTATTATTTAGGGTAAATGCCTAAAAAGTCCAACTCAAGGTTGATTTCTCACCCAAAGTCAATTGCCACGTGTTGAAGCAAGATGGCAGGTGATGTGTGTGAGGGTTCAGCTTTCCTCTTTCCTCTTAAGGCTCCGTGGGCCCAGCTTTCTTCCCATCTCAGCTGTAGGTTGGAGGGCTCGTTTCTTTCCGGCTCAGCTGCTCTGCTCTCGACACGTGGTCAGTTGTAAACTATCAGACGAATGGCTCATCTCTCTCCTCGGGGCTGCAGGATATTCTTCCATGTCTATGGCACACTCTTAATTCCGTGTATTTCTTATTTGTTCTTGATTGTCTGTTTATATAGCCCACCAAGGGGTAGGGGACTCAGCCCCGCATGCTCTAATGATGTGGTTGAATCAAAGCCCTAATCTTGATTTAATCAAGTAAAAGTAAAGCCTTTGAATTTAAATCAAAGGGTATCATGTCCAGAGGGACAGACCAGTTTACAAACATAATTAATATCTCTTTTTGGAATTCATAAATAATATCAAACTGCCACAATTTGTCTGTTTTTTGTTTATTAGTATTATTCTTAAAATAATGAAAATGCTCTAATAATGATTGAAGTGATGACTATACAACTATGTGATTATACCCAGATACCATTGATTGTACACTGTGGATGAATTGTATAGTGTCAACATTTTTAAAAGTCCAATAGGAGCCTTACTTCATGTTAAATCCCCTGAAAGAAAGTGACCCCAAAACTTATTCCCTTTGCTTTTGACCAGGATTCCCTAAACACTTTTTCTCTATCTGAGAAAAGAAGGAAACTGGCAGCTATGGAGGGTGCAGGCGCAGCTCAGGTGTCACCTGAGGTCACGTTACCTCAGGGCTGAAATGTGGTCGGCACATGTGACTCCAAAGGCCTGACCTGAGGGACACATGTGTGACCCTGAGAGACAAATGCAGATGGTTTGGTAGACGAGTCCTATACAACTGGAGGCCCCTGGTAGGGAAGAGGTGGGCTGGAGGGATTGTGTGTTATTACTGCTTTTCCCCAGCTTTTTATTGTTGTTTTGTTTCCAGTGAGCAACTTGAGGGATTTTACAAGAAGTGTACGGTAATCATAGGCAAAATTAGTCCCTGCTTCCTCTCATGACTGAGAGCAAACATTTTCTTAACAGAAGCCTAGTGCCAAGGGTGTGTGAGAGTGAACCCTGAGTTCATCCCTTCAATAGAGCACCAGACAGAACTGCTGGATCAGTAAGAGGTCAGTACCGCCTCATCTCATCTTATACATATATCCATCCTTCCATCAGTCCATCCATCCATCTATCCATCCATCCATCCATCCATCCATCCATCCATCCACTCAACACTTTATTTCATACCCTCCATACACCAGGCACTCTGATGGATGTTTGGAAGACAGAGGTGAACAATGGAGACATTGCCCAATCCCTGCTCTCATGGAGCAAATCTCACGTTCAGGGGGAGAACTGAGTCAGAAAATAATATCTACTCAATAGATCAAGTGTCATCTCAGGGACACATAAAAGGAGTTGAATTGGTCTGACTCAGCCCCATCAGCTCAGGTTATGAGTGGCTAAATATACCTCAGTGTCTCTCCTACCATTTCCTACAATAAATTCACAAGGTTTAACCAACCTATACCCAATAGATGATTCTTTTCACGTGATAATAAACCTAAAGGGTAGAATTCAAAATACCTTTGTTCACTGAAATTTCTGTGGTTTGGGGGATTTTCTTAAATAAGATGATGACATGCACAGACACAGACTTTGCAGGGTGCTATGGTACAGTGGGGCCAAGGAAAGAAGGCAGGTACTGTCTGCCAGAAGAGGTCTAGCCCCCAGTCATGGATGGTGGCTATCTTTCCAGGATTCTCACTTCCCAGAGCAGTCCTGAGGCTTGCCACTGCAGATCAATCCTCTTCATCCTAAGGCCACTCAGATGGGCTAGATGAGCTGGGTACCAAGCATTTTTCTGGATTCCCACTAAAGGAGCCCAAGTTTTTCATGAATCAGCTGTCTTATAGCTCTCTTTTATCCCAGAGCCAAAAGGATGACCTGTGGATTTGGCATTCAGTAAAGAAGCAGGAGAAGTGATGGGAGATTATGCCAACATTCAAAATGAGTGGTTAGACAAAAGAGTTTCAGCCTCTTCAATGAAATGGGTAAATGTCAATTACGTAATAAAACCTCAATTATGAAAGAAAAAAAAAGTCAATTATGTAATGTTAAGTGACAAAAAGCTGGTTACAAGTACAGTATATACAGTCTGATACAATTTTATATGCATAAAATAAAATATAATTATATATATAATAAAAATTAAAATTTTCTATAAATAAAAAATAAAATATGTGAGTAGAATATCCCAAAGATATATACCAAATGTTAGTAGTTTTTATGCTTTCTTCTAGGAGCTTTTTAGTTTATGCTTTACATTTTACATAAAATAAAATATAATTATATATATAATAAAAATTAAAATTTTCTATAAATAAAAAATAAAATATGTGAGTAGAATATCCCAAAGATATATACCAAATGTTAGTAGTTTTTATGCTTTCTTCTAGGAGCTTTTTAGTTTATGCTTTACATTTAGGTGTATGATCCCATTTTGAGCTGTCTTTGGTAAAAGATGTGAGGTATGGATCAAGTTTTATCTTTTGGCATATAAATGTACAATTATCCCAGCACTGTTTGTTGAAAAACTATCCTTTCTCCATTGAATGGTTTTTGCACTTTTGTCAAAAATCAATTAACCATATTTGTGTGGTTCTATTTCTGGACTCTCTTTTCTAATTCATCGATTAACTTGTCTATCTTTAAGTCAATACTGCACTGTCTTAATTACTGTTGCTTTATGGTAAGTTTTGAAATCAGGAGTGTTGAATTCTCCAACTTCTCATCTATTTATTTTAGTTTTGTTAAATATTTTAGTCTCAGATATTTATGGATGTTATGATATTCCTCTCCTTTTTAGTCCATTATGCAATTACATCATATTATCACTATAATTCTTAACAAAATTCACAGTACTTCCTATCATCATCTAATTCTTGGTCTCTTTCATATTTTGAGAAGCAATTATCTTGTAATTCTCCTTGATCCTCTCTCTCATTAAGATCTCTACCATCCTTGTAGAAAAAAAGAATACAACAAAACAAAGTAAACTGCCATCACCCAAGACAACTCTTCTTATTAATTCTTACTGCACGTTACTCCACCACAGAAAGCTGGGCATCTACCAAGATATTAGAAGGAAAATGTGATTTCTGATAATATATGATAAAGATCATATTTTCATAATGATAATCATGATAATATATGAGTTTTAATTCCACTTTAATAAAATAACTGAGCCATCTTGTATTTGCTGATATTTTGTTCTTGCATGAAATTCAGTGCAACCCATTAGAATTTTGGAAATCAAATCCCAATTTTATCTGTGAATTGCTTTGTGGTCTTGCACAGAGCTATTATTCTTGGAGCATCTAACTAATTGTTCTTATGGGAATTATATTTCCTCTGAATGCTGGCTTTCAGATTAATGTCTCAAAAAAGTTCCCCAAAGATATCAAGTAAATTTAAAATGCCCCCTAATGTGACTGTGGCTTTAAAAAAATAAAAGGGTGACACTAATTAATCACACTCTATTTCCTGTGTCACAGTAAGTCACACAGGACAAGCACACAGAACGAGGTCCCTAGAAAGGTCAAGAAAACCCACGAATCCAGGATAAAAGAATGATCAGAATTGTGCTCAGTCATGGTGCACCTAAGTAGGAGACTGGGGAAATTTTCTCAACTTTGTTAACATGCTCAAGAGGTTTAAAGTAAGCTGAGAAAAAGGAAACAAAGAGGAGAGAGAGGAAGGAAAACCTAGCAGATGTACGTTGAGGAAGTCACCCTTTTGGAACGTGCAAGGTGTTCCTCCAGTGGGTGTGGTGGGCAGCACATCAGGATGCCTGGGGGAATTGGTGCTCAGTGTGTGGGAGTCACTTGTCAGTGGGAATGCCCCGAGTGCTGCAGTTCTGAAAATTCACCAGGTAGAAAGTTCCGGCAAAATTGTGCAATCCTTGCACCCTCGGAGCTATATCAGAGAATAACTTAGGAATCATGTCCTGCAGTAATGAAGATCTACCATCAAATAATAATGAGTAACATTTATGGGGTATTTACTACATGCCAGGTACCTGAACACAAAGCATGTATTAACTCATAAAACCTTAAAATATGGATACTATTCTTATTCATTTTACAGGTGAAGAAACCAACTTGCCAAGGTTGGCCAGCTAGAAAGTGACAAAACTGAATTTGAACTTCAGCCTCCTGGCTCTAAATTCAAAACACCTAACTGTTATGCAGTACTGCCATCATCCCACCTAGTTCTCAGGCATCCTCCATCAAAAAATGACCAGAGTCTGTACCTACCCCCTGGCACACACACATGCACACACACAAGTGCACATGTAGACATTTGCAAATACATGCACAGTCATGCATACACTTTGTGTACACACAAATACACCATGTGACAGACAACATTGACATGGATGTGATCAATTAACATTGTCTCCCGCTGATTACGGGATCACCTCCCCTCTGGAAGCCAAGACCTCTCATCCTTGCAAGACCCAGCTGGAGCCCCTGGCTTGCCTTTCCTTCTTCCCAGCAAGCCCTCTCCCCTCCTCCCTGCTTGAGTTCTGCTTCCCTTGAGGCCCAGTTATAGACCACTGTTCGCCACGCAGTTTTCTTCCTCAATTCTGGCACTTGCAAATTGTGTCTCCCTCTCCCAACACCTACTTCTTATCCTGACCAGTAATCTGTTTCAAACAAATGTTTGGAAGTCATTTGTTTCAAACAAGAGTCAAGCTCCAAAACTAAAGAAAAGCTGTTGTGTTTTTTGAGAACGTTTTTATTATGTCTAACGCAAACACAGAAACCACATCAAGAAGGTTCATTTAATACTCTACTAAGATAAACAACATATCCAGGACAGAAATACCCTACCCAAGAAATAAAAGTCCTCCACATGCCCAACCAACCCCAATTCCCAATTCTTCTAAGAGAACTACACCCATTAATTTTATGTGAATCTCTTGTTTTACTTTTCTTTATTGTTTTACAAGATGGGTGTGCTTTCCTCAACACCTAGTTCAATTTTGTTTGCGGTGTTTTTGTTTTTATTTTGTTTTGCAGGGGCAGGAGACATGCTTTTAGATCTCTTTTAATCCCTCTCTCTCTGTCAATTCATTTGTTGAAGAGGCCCAGGTTGTTCATCCTGTAGAATTTCCTACAATCCAGATTTTGCCGATTACTTATTCGTGGTGTAGTTTGACATGTTTCTCTTTTCTCTGAATTTCTTGTAAATTGCTAGTTGGATCAAGAGGCTCAATCACATTCAGGTTTGAATTTTTTGGCAACCTTACTTCATAGGTGGTCAATGGTTTATCAGGAAAAATAGAGAGGATTCAAAGTCACCCTCGTGGTCTCATCCTTCAGTCTTACTCTCCTGAGTGGGAAAGGAGTGGGGGGACAGTTGCATTGGTTCGTGGGGTCTGTGCCACCACCTATCATGCATGTCACAGGATGGAAAAGCCACGAGCCTCTGGTCTGGTCTGTATCATCAGGGGACAGGAGGAAGTGTGAGGGGGCCGCAGAATACACCCTGGGAGAGACGGCGCAGCAGGAACCCACCTCAAGATGAATCTACCAAGGAGAAGGCATCACTCTCAACCAAAGGCAGGGTTGGAACATCATGGATGTAAAGGGAAGAAGGAATGTGTTAATAGAAGGAAGTTTACTTTTCTTTCAATCTCAGAGGCAGGTGTGAGGGGGGAAAGGAGGGCAAGGTAGGGAGGGAAGGAAAGCAATTACAAGGAGTGCACAATCAAGCTGGTATAGCTTTGCAACAGTCACCGCTGGTTGCTTGGTGTACATTTATGATGAAAGATCAATGCACACCAGAGGCCTGAGAGCTGGTCCCAATCTTCATTCATTCATTCATTCATTCATTCAGCAGAATTCCATTTAGCACTTACTGTATGTCAGGCAAAGCTCTGGGTTCTGGAATTCAGCATCTCATAGAGCTTCCGTTCAAGTGAGGGAGAGAGACAATAAACAAACAAATGCATAACATAATGCCAGGTAGCTGGAAAGGCTGTGAAGAAAAAGAGGGCAAGGGATAAGGTTTGGCAACGTTTCCTAAAAATTCGAGTTTGCTGTGAAATAGAGAGATTTCAGTTCTGAAAATCAGGGCCAGGATTTACAGTTCTTCTCAAAGAACAGGGAGGACCTGACAACCATGGGCTTTAGAACGTGGAGCATTCTAGAGCTTGCCCCTCACTCATTTATGTCGCCTGCCTGACGGTTGCCAGCATTGGCTCTTCCCAGACTTAGCACTGCTCTCCAGCTGGCCCTTCCTCGACATAGTCACTGAAGGTTGCAGGCCCCCACCTGGGTACTCTTCACTGTGACTTTGCCTTTAAGGCAGAGGCAGACACCCTGTGTCATCCTCAACCCAGGTGAGCACGTCCCAATCAGAGCTTAGCAACATCCTGTGCAACAGCCCTCAAGAATGGCTTTGACTCTTTCCCACACCACCACTGAGCAGCCAGGCCTGTTGCTTGACATTGTAGGGGTCCAGGAGTCCCAGGGAGCCCATCATGGAGATGCCTGCACCCCAGGCCCCTTCATGGGACATCATGGGTCTGCAGGTTTTTCCAGGGGTCCCTGAAGGTGGCCTTTCCTTCACAGTCACCTTCCACCTGAGGATCCAGACCAGATGGAAGGATTTCCTGGGAACTCAGGCTGAAGTTTGCTGTTCTTCCCTTGGACACCAGAAGGATGCACTGGGAACACGGCTTTGAGTCTGTCGGGTGTTGTCTAGCCAGGCACCCAACCAAGCGACCTATGGGCAGGGACCATTTCAAGAAATTTCAGCAAGATGAAGATACAGCTCTTAAAATACAATTCTTGGGAAGCGGGTGTGGCTCAGTGGATAGAGCCCCCGTTTACCATATGGGAGGCCCGGGTTCACGACCCGAGGCCTCCTTGTGAGGGCACTCTGGCCTGAGCGGTGCGCTGGCCTGAGCGGTGCGGTGGGCTGATGCAGCAACCTCACGGCAGGAAGCGGGTGTGGCGCAATGGATGGAGCACCCGTTTACCATATCAGAGGCCCCGGGTTCGCTTCCCGGTGCCTCCTTGTGAGGGCAGGCTGGCTCGCGCGGCGCCGTGGGCTGATGCGGCAAGACCTCACAGCAAGGGGGAGATAACCAGACACAGAGAAGACACGCAGCGAATGGACACAGCAGCACAAGCAGCAAGGGGGGGATAAATAAATAAAAATAAATAAATCTTTAAAAAAAAAATACAATTCTTTGAATTGATGGTTTTTCATGCATCATCAACATGATCCTGCTGACAGTGGGTGCTGAATGAAATTAAAAACCAAGAGTGTAGGCTCTGAAAGAATGAATATGAACAACTTGTCCCTCAAGGAGATCCCTGCAGTGATCGGCCACAGTTTGCAAGGGAGATGATTTTATCTTATTATTTCATTATTTTTTTTGGGGGGGTGGGGGAGAGGGAGGGCTAGATCCATATTATCATAATATGATAAGGTTGTAGAATTTTGGACCTAAAAATCACCCAGTCTTCTATTTGCCTGGATTTTGTCTCTGACCCTGACCCTGGCAGGAACAACCTGTGCCCCCAGCAGTCATGCTTCCTGAGTTTTCTCATCCTTACGGTGCCTTGACAGCACGTGCTCATATCACTGCTCCACCAGCCACTCACTCGGTATTCAACCAGCAGTGAAGGAGCAGCCTCCTGTGCTGGGAGCTGTTTCCAGCCTAGCACAGGAGTTAAGACTTGTAGTTAAATAATCACTGCAAGATAAAAAGTGGTGAGTGTCCTCAAAGTTCTAGATGAAGAGCTATGGCAGTTCTGAAGAATGAAGGACTGCACGTGTCCCTGAGGCTTCCCAATGGAGGAAGTGCCTGAGCCGGACCTCACAGACTTTGGATAGAGGAAGTCAGGGCCATGTGGGGAGGAAAGACGTTCCAAGGGTTCCATTGGAGGCAACTCTATGAGCACAGGCTCAGAGGCAGGGGCACCTCGTGTGACCCTGTGCTCCTCCAGGTATGGAGCCTGGGCCAGCTTTGGGGGCCCCAACCTGAGTGGGCTCACAAGGCCCCACTCAGGAGGACCCCACTCAGGAGTGTCTGTCTTAGAAGGGCCCTACTCAGGAGGACTCCACTTGGAAGGGTCCCACTTAGGAGGCCCCTCTTGGTGTAATGCTCTGCTGTTGTTTCTTGACATTCTGAATGGTTTTTGAACTAGGGGCTCCTCACGTTCATTTTGTCTCGGGCCCCACAAATTCTGTAGTTGTTCCTGGCCTGGGTAGTGGTGCCGTTGGAGGCTGATTCTCCTTCCATGCTGGTCCTTAGGTAGCAGATTCTATTGGCATAAGGTTCCCACCTTTCCCAGCTCCAGTCCTACCACAAGCCCAAGTAGGACCATGAGAGAGAGAGAGCCAGCCCTCTCTTCCCTTCTGCCTCTGCCCAAGACTTAGCAGCAGTGATCAGAGAATCCTGGGTTTCCATCATGAGCTGAGAGTGGCCAGAGTCGTCTGCTCTCCTGGGGACCTTGCAGTGCCCTCCCACTTTGCTCGCATTTTCATTATGAGGTAGCATCTGTTTCTGGCCTGGTGAGGTTTTCAGGTGTTTCAGCAGAAATAGCCACTATCTGTGGAGAGCTGTGGGTAAGCAATGACTTCTGATCTCAGGGCCATCCTTTGTCAAAGGACCCTCCCTTACTTTCCCTGTTGCTAAAGGTATTCCTGTTGGTGAGGGTAATGATCTTGAGCCGTGCCTCACAGTGCCCTGAACATCCCTTAGGCCATCTCAATTACTCTCCCTACCACCCCAGAGGACTGCATCCAGCTGTCTCCGTGGAGGTCTAAGTCACTACTCCTGTGGCCAGAGTAGAGCAGGAGTACTCTGTGCCAGCGTACACAATATTCTGAAAAGAAGTCTGGACCCAAGGGTATGAGCTAGTATGTGGGGTGGCATGGGGCCCCCCAGAAGAGGAGAGAGCCTGGGGAAGCAATGCCCTGCAGGAAGCAAATGTTCATCACATCCAAACACTTAGTGAATCTCAGTGTGCTCCCGACCCTACATTTAGTAAGGTCATTCATTTATGCAACCATTAACTCAGCCATCTTTTCATTCACTCATTACTTTATTTATTCATATTTTATACATCTCAGACATTGTGCTAAGCATCAGGTTGGGTAGGAGTGAAGGCTGACCATGGACCCTACCTTCAAGCAGTGCACAGCCTGCTCACACACTTAAGTGGGAAAGAGTGAAAAAAGGTCAAGAATAGATTGGCTTGGTATCTGCAGTAGCAGTGGAAAATTCTAAGAAGGGTCAGGGAAGAGCCATCAGAGAAGGGTCCCCAAAGAAGTGAGACTTAGGTTGGCCTTTAAAGCATGGGTATGCTTGAGACAGGCAGAGGAGGGCATCTGAGCAGTGGAAAGAGTGTGGCCAGAGGCTCAGAAGCAGGAAGAAGCAGCAAAAATGTGGGATCCACCAAAAGCCAGTGACTGGCCCAGAGTGTGGCTGCACATTACTGAGATATGAACAGCTTTGGAAATGAGGTAGAGGCTTTCCAACTTTGTTTTAGAGGCACTAGGGAGCCATGGCCAGTCCCGGAGCAACCAGACCAATGTCTAAAATTAGTGTTTAATGTTTCCAGACTAACTGCAATTTACAGAGAAGACTGGGTTGGAGGAGACAAGTCAAGAAGAGGCCATCTTGAGATGATGAAAATGTAGACTAAGGAGTGGAAAACTACATATGTTTAAGGATTGGAGTTAAGGAATAGGGAAAGAGAAGACTCAGAGCCAAGTTTAAGATTTCTAACTTGGACATCTATAAAAAGATAGTAGTTCCAGAGAGCTAAGGGGCCATTAGGAAGGGCAGGCAAGCTGGAGAAAGAAAGCATTCATGCAATTTGGGGCATGCTGAGTAGAAGGTGTCATAGACCTACTGTGGACCGTGAAGGGCTGTGGGTGGCTGTAATATGAGAGGGGGTCAAGAAGCATTTGTGGAGAAATGAATTACCAGAAAGTCTTGGGAGAGATAATTGGGGAAGAGGAACAATCAGTCAGTGGTAGGAAAGAATTGATGAAAAACAAGGAGTCACAGAATCTGAGAGAAGAGGGATGGTATAGCTTACACTAGCAAATGCCTAGAGACAGAAAAGAGCAGGAGAATAGAGCAGACACCTTGACATTCTGTTGGTCTTCCATGGGATTTCCAGCCTAGCCTAGAGGTTTACCTTCCTTTTCCAAGAAGAGAGGGGGCCACCCAAGAAGAAAAGACTGGCTTTCCATGCAAAAGGTTTATTTAGTTACTTGTTTTCTTGGCCACCGTCATAGGGCAAGTATTATGTGGAGACTGAATTGAAACCTCAGCCCCTGAGTTTAATCATCACTCCTCAAGTACCAGAGAACAAGATGTTCTTTTGCGCTTTCTCTCTCTTTTTTACTCTTAGAAACTCAATGAAAATCAACCACACCTCATATTTGGGTCATTGAATCTGGGGACCACGAAGGATTTTCTATGACACATTCATATTCTTACTCATTTATGAGAGCTGCAGTTCTATCAGCCTGGGAACCAGCCCCCAAAGGGAAGGGGAGTTCGGCTGGCTCTATGCTCAATGTCTATGCAGTGCCAGAGTGTCCCTTCATTTTGAGCCACCTTACCCTGGACCACATAGTGAGGGGAAAAGAATGAACCTTGTTCTGAAATAACAAGAACACAGAGGCAGAGTGTCAGTCTTGTTTTGCACTTCAAAAAACCACCTGCAGAGATATGGCTAAGCCAAAGTGAGAATCAGCATTCAAATGAGGAAGAGGCCCTACCAAAGAGGGCCTAAGTGTTAAATTTTGTGGAGAGATCTGGAATTGTTCCTGTATTCAGATAATTATTGGTAAGATCACTGAGAATACATGCTATGATTTAGGGGTGGAGGACAACACTGAGTAAGACAAAAAAGTTTTGCAAAATGAGGCCTTGGACGAAAACTTAGAGCCAAGAGGAACTGGCCTCAGCTCTTGAATCTCTCCCACAACCATATGGCTCCCCCTAGAGGACCTCGAAAGTGAGGGAAGAACTTTATGGTTTCACCTGCATCTTCTGGACATCAGTATCAACTCCTGCCCAGAGCTGTGGGTCAAAGAGGTCACTGCATATGATCTGTGGGCTGAAATTCAGATAAACATTCTACCACAAATGCCACCTCCCTTGAGAAGTCTTCCTGGATCTCCCCAAAGTGGGTTTTCACTCACTCATCTGTGTTAATGTGTGACTTTAACCACCCTTTTATTGAGGCCCAAATTACATAATAATTTGTACCCAACCATCTTTCCCTCTAGACCATGAGTTATTTGTGTGCATAATTTTTCCCTTGTTTATCCTCTTGGCTCCCTGTCTCAGTGCCTGGCAAAGAATAAGTTTTTAATAAACAAATAGTTGGGGACTACATGAGTAAATGAAATGCTAGCATAACTTAGTTTCCTACCCACCATATAGTCTTTTTTTTGAAAAAAAACTTTCAAAGTTAATATCCTGTATGTCAGTGGACTTGATACCTTATCTGTAACAATGCAGACATCAAGGATATTAGCCTTTTGTAGTAGAGACATCTTAAGAGAGTTAAGACACGGGTTTTCTTGGAAGAAATGAAATATTAACTGGATAGTGAAAATTTCAATTCATATGATAAAAATATGAGCATCCTTTGCTACAGAAAAGCACAAGGCCCTGTGGGACATTGTGCAGAAACATTATTGGGACAACCCAGTAGGGGTCTATAGTAGCCTAGGGCAATGGGGCAAAACTGGGGCAAGGAAGCACTTGCTTAGTGGGTCTGATGGGACTGAAAAAGCCCATGCTGTCCAAAGAGAGTCACAGATAGGTGCCAGGAGGCAGTGATGCGATAGATGATGAGTGAGGAACAGAGAGGAAGGAGCTCAGAGACCATCTGGTCCAGATGGGACTGACCCACAAAGCTAAAGGGGACCAGAACCAGGTTACTATTCAGGCAGGATTGGAAACCTAAGGTGGCTGAGCTGGAAAGGCTCTTGGTCCACAGACACAAGGCAAGGAGGGCTTTTTGGATCAATGTTTGGATCTATTAGATCTAGGAGTTGGTTTCAGGCTCAAACAGTACTCATAAGTGAGCAGAGTCTAAGTCCTCGCTATGCCAGTGATTTGCTGGGTAAGCTCAGCAGAGTGACTTATCTTTGCTAGCTTCATTTTCCTCATCATTGAAACAAGATAGCCTAGTGATGTTGAGCTCTGTCTCTGGAGCAGGAGGGGTTGTTTTCATTGAAACACTGTTGATTAGCATCAGGGTGACAGTTTCAAGCAAGTAAACCTCTTTGGTCTACAATTTCTTCAGCTATAAAATGGAGATAGTAATGTGACTTACTCATAGGACAGTTGTGATGGTTAAACAAGTTAACATACATAAAGAGCCCATAACAGTGCATGGTAAATAGCAACTCAATAAATGTTAGCCATTATTTACTATTATAGTTGTCTATGCCTTGGGGTTAATAATATCTAAGTGATACAGAGTTGTGGAGAGGATCAAATGTGTGTGAGTGCACTTTATGTCTTGGAAAAATTGAAAGTATGTGCATTTAAAAAATGATAACTTTGGAAAACTATCCAGAGGAAGGCTTGGCTTGGAGGTGCTAAATAAATGGCATATTAAATGGTTGTAATTGTTATTGAACAATAGGGAGATTTGATTTCAGAGCATCAGATTAACCTTCAAACCAATATTTGGGTTTGAATTCATTCTCAAAACTTGCTCTCTGCATGCCTCTGTTCCTTAAACCCATCAACCAACAAATATTTGCTGACATGTACCCTGTGACACCCTTGGTGCTAGGAACAGCGGTGAAGACTGATATAATTCACATACCCTAAAATCTATAGTCTATTGGGGAAGAGAAATAGTAAACAAATACTTACATCTTGATTTTTTATAATGTTCATCTGGTATTTGATTTTATCCTCTTTATAAGATAGTTGACTTTTTACTGTTTCACGGATGTTGGCAGAAGACATGAAACTCCTGGATCAGAGCCATAAGAGTTTCTCACAGCACAGTAAGCAGCACGTCTATCAGCATATTTGTGTCAGTTTCCCTGTCCCCAGTTCCCACCAGTGTGATGCAGTGGACCCAGATGGACACTATGCATGCAGTGGTTTGGCATTGCTGCTGAGGAACCCTGAGTTTGGGGAATCCACCACCTTTATAGCAAGCAGTAGGTAAGCAAGCCTTCTCTCTGCCTGGGAGTGGTGGTATCTTATCTATCATAGTAGCTGCACAAACAAAGAAATAGTTAAAGGAGGAGTTTCAGTTTTGGCAGTTGCATCAAGAGGCCCAAGGAAGACTATCTCTTCCAATAAAGACCAAAACAATACCCATGATCCTACCACTTTGACACAACTATTTTCTTTTTTGGTTTTATCTTTCTAGAATTTATCTTTCTAGAATTTATCTAAGTACTTTTCGGAGTTATAATCATGGCATATATATTACTTAATGTTCTGCTTTATTCTCTTAATATTATAAGCAGTTCCATATATTTCTACACATTTTCCACAATTTTCCTGCATATTTCACTGTGTTGATGGACCCTAAAGGTTGGGCATTAGGTTGTTTCCATTTTTGTTCTTTGCCTGTCTTTTTGAAAAAGCAAGGTCAGACCCTAGGCACAGTAAGGAAACCACTGGCGGTAAGGAGGGTGGGCAGAGGAGACTTCATAAACTACTCTTGCTTTTTAGGCCCACCTGGACCTGCTGTTCCTCTGCATTCCCTCCCACCACCACATTCAGCATCCCCATCCCAGGTAGCCAGGACCTACTAGAGCTTTAGGGAACTTTTTGCTTAGAGACCAAAATGCATGGTTCACTGCATCCCACTTCCAATGCTATCTTTCATCTGGGTAGTAGGGTTTCATTCTAAGCAATAACAAAATGAAGGAAAGACTCCTTAATATTGTGTTTATAGCCCTAATTAGGAGGCTTTAGGGACATAGAACTGCCCCTGGATCCTGAACTGCATATCCATGCTAATTCCTCAAGGTGGTCCTTGGAGTTGGTTGGGATCTTGCAGCAAGACTTTCCATCAGTTTCCCCATCTCTGAAATCTATTGTTCTTATCAAAAGCAATAACAGTGATATACTCGTTTTTTATAGTTGTCGGATTTATGTGAGTTATGTAGATATTTGTTACAGGGTCCAAGCAGAAAACAGATGATATACTCAAACTAGGGTAATCTGAGACTCTCACAGGCCGAGCCCTACTGGAAGCCTGTGGGCAGGGAGCCAGTTGTTGTGGTCCATTCTGGTCAGTCTCGCAGGGCATGAGTGGGATGGAGAGGGTGGAGAGAGGGTCTGGAGAGGCAAAGGGAAGAGCTGTGGCACAAAATTCCTAATGAGACAGCAAGTTTCTCAAAGGGCACAGACCATATCCTAAATTCATAGCTTGCTGGAGTTAGAAACATAGAAATAATGTGGCTCATGCCCCTCGTTTTTGCAGAGGAGGAAGTGAGACTTTGAGAGATGAAGTGATCTTATGCAGGCCCCACAGTCAGTTAGTGGAAAAGTTTTCACCCTTCCACAGTGAAACACACAGAGTAGGGGCTTTTCTGCTGGATTTAATCCAAGAATAGAAGTCAAAAACAGAGCCTGCAGTGTATTGTAGTGAAGAGTTATGGCTTTGCCGTCAGACTTGCGAGGACTGGGACCTTGGGCAAGTTATATTTACTTACCCCTCTGAGCGCATGCTTCTCACGTAAGCAGGGATTATAATAGCATCTACCTCATGGGGTAATTGTGAGGATTCAGTGAGATAAAGCAATATAGAGTATTTAGCACAGTGTCTTTCACATGATAAGGGCTCAGTAAATGTTAGCTATTTAAAAATAAGCAAAGAAAAGCAACCTTCTGAAGGCACTCATTGTCCCAAAGAGGACTGTGGTAGGTTGAATTATGTACTCCAAAAAACATGCATTTGTGGTCTTAGTTTTTGCCCCTGTGGGTGTGAACCCATTGTTAATGGGGCCTTTTAAAGATGTTAGTATTAGTTAAGGTGAGGCCAAACCGAATGAGGGCAGGCCTTAATCCAAATGGCTGAAGTCCTTGTAAGCAAAGGAAATTACACATGGAAAAAAACCCACAGGGAGGAGCTAGAAGATGGAAGTCAGTGGGAACCTGAAAGAGAAAGGAGAGAACATTGCCATGTGACAGGAAAGCCATGGAACCCTAAAGATTGCCAGCCAGCCAGGATGCTACAGACCCTGGGAGGAAACAAGCCTTTTAACCTCTGAAACTGAGAGCCAATAAGTTCCATTGTTTAAGGCAAAACCAGTTTGTGGTATTTGTGATAGCTGCCTAGCGATACTAAGGCAAGGATATGAAAAGGAAGGGTTTGGAAGAGGTGACATCAGCAAATATGAAACAAACAAACAAACAAAAAACCCAACAAGAGAGAGGATGGACTTGGGCAAGCAAGAATTGTAATATCAAAGAATGCTAGAGACCTCAGGGCTTTCTTGGACAGCCCTTCATTTTACAGATGAAGAATGTGAGCTAGAGGGAGGGTTAAGATGGAGTGGGGAGCAAAATCTGGAGACAATCAATGTGGGACAGATTGTCACCTACCTCAGAAGGGAAATGATTGAAAAGGAGGTTGGAGTCACTCCAGGAAGTCCAGCTTTTAAAAAACAATAATAAATAGAAGAAGTTTAGATCAATGAGTAGGTGGTGGAGGGTTGGTAGGTGATTCTGAGGTACTTTCCCTAAATGGTACTCTCCCTAATTCACCTTGCTTGATGGCATTGACTTAACTTTTAGCAGCTGCTGCCCCTGGAGACTCATCTGGGGTAAAAAGGGAGCAGAAGGTATATCATGCATCTTACTCTAGTTAATGTTTCCAAGTTACCTTGGCCCAGTTCCTCTTAGCTTGAAGTTCTTGGAAACACCTTTTTTTTTCACTGCTTTGCAATTGCTAATGAGAAGTTGCCCAGCACCTGTTTGGCCATGCCACCCTCAAACTGTGGGACACCTGGGGAGGAACAAAAACAAAACAAAGGGCACCCCCTGAATTCAGACTCCCCAGCTTCCTGCTACCTTTTAACTGATTCTTCAGACTAACATGGTGGAAAGATGGGCTTCAGATCTGACTCTCTTAGAAGCAGGAAGTTGACTTTTAGGAGGGAACCTGGTGGTGAATGAGTAGAAGATGTTTCTGCAGTCACGAATAGGTGCTTTTGTCTTATGCCTGTGCCACATGGGGATTCAGGATAGGGGGGTGAACACAGGAGGGGTTAGGCTTGAGTCAGGAGATGAGCCAATGAATCAGAGCCCCATGATAGCTCCTTCATCAACATTCTAGTTGCCTTATGCACATTTCTATGAAAAGGATGATCAGAGATTTACAATTACAATTTTCCCTAATTACACAAGGTATGTAGGGGATAAGGAGTTACTAGCATCTGCTAGTAAGGCCAAGGCCCCTCACCTGCACCCCCATCTCTAAACCCTTCTAGGTCTTATAATGGAGGGGATATTGGACATCAGCTCCTCAACCTTCCAGGAAGACCATCTTTCACTTCCAGCAAAGCAAATATCCTCACCTTCCAAAGTGGCCTACTCTATTTTTAACAGCTCTATTGTTAGAAAATGTTTCCTGATATTTGGCTGAATAACCAAAACATTCTCTAATGGAATGTTTATACCCACATAAACTTTCCTATGTCATTAAGTGGAATTAGAAAATTATAAGCCTCGGATGTCTTGAATTCAGCCTTGATTAAAATTAAGGTGAGGCTTGATGCCGTGAACTTCAAGCAGGAACCTTGAGAGGACCCAATTGCTTTTTTTAAAAAAATATATATATATTTGTTAGAGAAGTTGTGAGCTTATAAAACAATCATGCATAGTGTGCTGAATTCCCATACATCACTTCTCCACCAACACCTTACATTGTTGTGGAACATTTGTTACAGATTATGAAAGAACATCATCAGACTATTAGCACTAACTATGGGCCACAGCTTACATTTGGTATATTTTTTCCATACACCCCTATTATTAACACACCATGTATTAGTATTGTACATTTGTTATAGTTTATGAGAGAACACTCTCATATTTGTACTGTTAACCACAGTCCATCTTCCACCACATGGTTCACTGTGTTATACAGTCCCATGCCTTGTACATTCTATCCAAAATGTACACTCAGTGGCTCTCACTTTCATCACAGAGTTATGCAGTCATTGCCTCAGTAAATTTTTGAATGTTTTCCTTAGTTCAAAAGAGAAAATCTCATACCCCTTATTATTAATCATTAGCATTGATAGAGTACCTTCTTTGACATTGATGTAAGAATATTACAATACTGCTGTTAACTATAGTCTATAAGTTACATTAACTATTTTTCCATGCATCCCCATATTCTTATTACCTTGTAATAGGGACGTACATTTGTTCTAGCTCATAGAACAACCTTCTTGTATTTGTTCTATTAACCACAATCCTCATCCACCTCCGGGTCCAATTCCTTTTGAGATTGTTAAGCACTGAATTAACCATTAGTCTTCACTTAGAGAGACAAGAGAAGGTTAGCAAATATTTACATATCCTTTTCAATAAACTTTAAGTTAAATCTATACTTACTTTGTGTGTTATCATCAAAATTGCATCTAGTCTGTTTAGAGAAGGCAAACATTTTTGGTAATATTGAAAGGTTTGTTGTTTTTTAATTGTTCCATCTTGAGTGCATGGATGTTTGTCCTAGGAAATGCTATTTAAGTTTTTTTGTAGTAGAAAACAATAGTGTTCACTTCTCAAGTCATGATCTACGTTTGCCATATGTTTGTTCTAATTCCCTAACCTTGCAATGATTAATCCTTGATGATCACACTTAGTGTTTACTTAGGTACTGTAAAAGATTGAACAGACCCTCATGGCATTATCAACATAGCTAAGGACTTTCCTCTTAGTAAAAATATTTTATAAATATAATACAGTGACTATTGTATATTAACTTTATAAGACAATGTAGAATCTCAATTTTTCTCAGCAATTGTAAAAACTAAAATATCTACAAATATCAATGTTTTAAAATTAAACAATAGTAGAAAAGCCCATACAATTTATTATGTCACTGTGGCATTTTAAATTTGAGTTTACATAAATGTAAAACATCTCAGAGGCTATTGAATGTTGACCTTTTCCCTGATTCCACATTTGTCTGTAATTTCATTACATAATGTGCTGGAACCACATGCTATTTCATCACACCATAACATAGTATCTTAGGCCATGAATTACATCTGTTTTTTCAATAAAAATAATTCCTATTAAATATTATGTCTTTGATATGAAATGGCAATGAAATTCCATTTTAAAAATGGCCAAAAGACCTGAAATTCTGCTTTCTGATACCAAGAGTATCAGAAACTTTGCTGAGATTACAGTTTCACACAGTAAAAATATCTTAAGAGTACTCAGGGGAGTTTTTTTCTTAATGTAACTTTCATAAAGGAAATGAAAGAAATGTGGAAATTGAAACTTGGTTGAGTAAGGTATCTCTCAATGCTGTGTTCTGATTAGATTGCATTCTAAGCAAGTTGGCGGCATTTTATATTTTATATGATTTTATTTCTGTTAAGAGAGTTTATGCCATTATTACAAAGCAGATTTTTTTTTACATTCACCTACATAGCGAAAAGAAAATTATAGATCCTTTCACCTTTAAAACAGAAAATAGTTTCAAGTATCTTGGTCCATGTACCCAAGTATACTTCAGATCCATCTCATCAAGCCCATCAAGTCATTTCTTCATCTCCCAACTTCTTTCTCCCATAAGGCACACCTCTAATACTTTTTATTATTAACAAATAGATTTAAAAGTAAAAATTAAACATCATTAGCCCCCATGGCTCCAACTCCTGCTTCTAAATGGACTGCTCCCCATGGGGGTCTAATTGCTCACCAATATTGGGGTTCAGCCCCATGTAATCCCCAGGCAAGCTTCCTCTGAATTTCCTGATACCCTTTCAAACTCAGCATATCCCAATGTGAACACATCCTCTTCCCCCAGCTTTCCTTCACCAGGCCCATTTCTGCCACCCTGGCATTTTCCCAGACATATCCTTTCTTCCCCTTCCTGGAATGTTTTCCTCATCCTCTTCTTCCTGGTGAAATAATGAACTCCCCACTGTTGGTCAGGTCTTGGCAGAGGCTGCATGTCAGGAACATTGGGTGGGAGGATGGGCTAGATGATGTTACTCTTCCAATTCCTATATCTGATTAGTGCCTGAATCTCCTGATCCCCTGAGATAAGATAAGATCAGGGAGAAAGAGGGCCTCTGTCCTCATCATTCTGCTCCCAATACCCCATAAATGATGCCTCCCCCACATACTTAGCTTCTGTTATGTGCCCAGGGAAATTATATTTGAAAATCACATGCAAATATGACTTGTAATTGTGAAGACACATTGGACTTTTTAGCCCACTGACTAACAAGGAACTTCAATAGATGCTTTGCTTGCTCTCTCCTTTGAAAAGAGATGTTGTTCTTTCTTTATGTCTAGAATTTCCCACGTCCTTCCTATGGTTCCTACATGTGACTCTATGGGACATGGCCATGACCTTTTCTTGCTCAACTCCATATTTCTGGTCCTTTCTTAGTTAGTGCTGCAAAATTTGGCATGGTTTCCAATTTCATTAGATATGATAATTCTTGGGTCACTTGAGGGCTGGGAAAATACAATGAAAATTGCAACTTTTCTTTGTATACCCCAAGTATTCACTCCCAAATCCAAGCCATGAGACTGGATTTTCTAATGGCCATTTAAAGACAAAAGCTGCTTTTTATCTTTGTGAGGGGCACTCATCAGTTTAATTGCTTATTCATTCTCATTCATTTACTAATTCATTCACTCATTCAATAAATATCCATTGAGTTTCTCTGTATGACTAGTACCCAGATAAATTAATCCTTAAGAAGCTTATAATTTAATGAGGAAGACAAATAAATAAGCCTCTGGTGCTTTGAAAAAAGTCTGCCCAGAGTACAGAA
The DNA here is from genome assembly GCA_029593785.1 of Cabassous unicinctus. NCBI lineage: Eukaryota > Metazoa > Chordata > Mammalia > Cingulata > Chlamyphoridae > Cabassous > Cabassous unicinctus. The sequence goes on along the minus strand of JAQZBX010023002.1, from coordinate 10,225 downwards.
GAGGTAGAAAAAGGAAGCTATTTATTGGTTGATCTAGAAATTTAGCTAAATTTTGAAAGATGAGTGCTTCCCGAGTGGGCAAATTGGAGCAGGGGAGTCCATCTAAAAGGGTACCATGGCTGAGGCCCTGAGCATAGAATGGCCTGGTACAGTCTGGCATGTAAGATGCATGTGTGTATGTAGCAGGGACCATAAAAATTGGGTCTGGAGAGAGGTGGGCAGGGTCAATTATGGAGTTCCTTGTGTGATGTGCCAGTGAACAGAAGGGAGTGGCATGATCAGATTTGTAATAGGAAGACAGGAATAATCAGGATGATGCAAATGTATCTGACTGGGGTGAATACTTGGATGGTATATCAGTCAGGGTTCTCCAGAGAAATAGATGTGTGTGTGTGTGTGTGTGTGTGTATACATATACATATATACAAGATTTATTTTAAGGATTTGGGTTGTGGGTACTGGTAAGTCTGAAATTTGTAGGGAGGCCAGCAAGTTGGAAACTCAGGAAAGAGTTCATGATACAGTTTTGAGGTAGAATTTCTTCATTTCTTCTTCTTTGGAAACCTGTTTTTGTTCTTAAGACCTTCACCTGATTGAATGGGCTCACCCACATTTTCTAGGATAATCTCCTTTACTTAAAGCCAGCTGATTGTAGATGTTAGTCACATCCACAAAATACTTCCTCAGCAACATCTAGCTTAGTATTTGACCAAACAACTGGACACCATAGCCGAGCCAAGTTGACACATATAATTGACCATCACAGATGCGGAGGCTGTTCACCAAGATGGGTATGTAGGATGAGAAACAGATTTGGAAAAAATTGCAGAGGTTAGTTTTAGACAGGCTGACTTTGAGATGCCTATGGGACATAAACATGGGGGTGTTCAGTAGGTAGTGATTCAGAGGAGAAATATGGGTAGGAGGTAAGAATCCCTGAGACCAGGAACATATTGTGGATGAAACTTTGGGAGAGGATGGGGCCATGTAGAAGAGGTTCAGAGAGAGAAAAGAGAGAGAAAGGGAAGGGAACAAAAAGGCCAGGAAAGGGAAGGGAGAAAAGAGGAAAAGAAAAAAGGAGGGAAGCGTATCTAGGACAGAAACATGTGGAACACTGGCATTTAAGAAACTGTTTCTCTAAGACAGTGGCCACTGGAGGTTCTGAGGGGAGGGAGAGAGAAAAATAGGTGTAATATGGGGGCATTTTTGGGACTTGGGAGTTGTCCTGAATGACACTGCCATGACAGATATAGGCCATTACATATCTTATCATAATTTACAAAACTGTGTGGGAGAGAGTGTAAGCCACAATGTAAAATATAATCCATGCTTAATGGCAATGCTTCAAAATGTGTTTATCGCTTGTAACAAATACCACACTAATGAAGGATGTTGTTAATGTGGGAAAGTGTGGGATGGGTAGGGAGCAGGGCATATGGGAATCCCCCATATTTTTTATGTAACATTTATGTAATTCTAAGTATCTTTTTTAAAAAAATCAAAAAGTATATTATAAAAAAAAAAGAATAACATAAGCTTTGAAAAAAAAAGAAACTGTTAGAGAAAAGGGATAATACAAAGGAACCAGATTCTAACTTAGAATATTTAAGAGAGATGACTTTTTTGGTAAATATCACTGGCTTGGCAGTTGGAAAAAATTGACCAGTGCAATGAGTGGGATATGCAGGAATTAAAAGGGGAATGGTGCTCTCAACCCCAGTTCTACTCTGATACCGCCCTGCCATGAGGGCAAATCAAGGAAGAAAAATGAGCTGGCTGATGGGAAGGAAAAGAAGGGCAAAGCAGGGGTCCAAGGAAACAGACCACGGTCATTGCAGGGAAGTCACAGCCACAAGAAAGTGGAAGCTGCCTTCTGAGAACATGCCTGCTCAACCTGTGTGCCCCGAAATCCATTGCCATCAAATTCCGCTTCATTCAGAGCATATCTGACTAAGAAGCCATCTTACAGGAAGCAAATCCATCACCCGTGGCCTGGTACTTTGGACCAGGTACCACTGCAATATTGGGTTACAATACTGGGTTTGCAATATTGGACTGGTTCTACTTTCATTTGTGGCTGAGTATAACCTGGGTACCATAAATCCTCAAAGTTCATTTTTTTAATCTGGGAAAAAAAAAAAAAGAATGAATGGGTG
>JAQZBX010023001.1:0-31151 GCA_029593785.1 Cabassous unicinctus | reverse complement strand
ATTTATTTATTTTATTTATTTATCCCCCCCTTGCTGCTTGTGCTGCTGTGTCCACTCGCTGCGTGTCCTCTCTGTGTCTGCTTATCTCCCCCTTGCTGTGAGGTCTTGCCGCATCAGCCCACGGCGCCGCGCCAGCTGGCCTGCCCTCACAAGGAGGCCTCGGGACGCGAACCCGGGCCTCCCATATGGTAAACGGGGGCTCCATCCACTGAGCCACATCCGCTTCCCATGCATGGGCATCTTTGTGCCACTTGTCCCACCTTGCGCCATGAGTCAGTCGTTATCAGTCACTGAGTATCTGCTCTATGGTGAACCCTGCACTGGAATCACAAGCAAAGGTAGAGAGGCCACATGGTATTACGGGAAGAGCACTAGTCAAGGAGTCTAACTCTAAATCAGGGGCTCTTAATAAGGGGTCCATGAAGCTTGAATTGAAATTCAAAAAAGCATTATTCTTGTGGGGACGTGTTTGTGCAGGTGTGATATATTTATTAAATAATACACAGTATAGTGTGGACTTAGTAAGGGGTCCATGGTTTTCACCTGACTGGCAAAGGGGTCCGTGGAACAAAAAAGGTTAAGGATCCCTGCTCAAAATCATTCCAGGCCTGGCTCTGTTACTGCCTAACTGTGTGATTTTGGTTCATTCACTCAACCTCTCTGGACCTCATGATCCTCATCTTAAAGAGGAGATAATTATCCTTCCCTCAAGTGTTGTCATGAGGAATAAATGACCCCCGGGCACCTCATGTTTCCAGGCACATAGTAAGGGCTCAGTAAATGTTGGTTCCTGTATCAGCACACTATTGCTACAACAACGCTGCATAACAAACCACTCAACACTCAAAAGTCATTTATTATCATGGATCTATGGGCTGACAGGGGCAGCTCTATTTCCCATAGCAGCTCTGTTTCATGTGTGTTTATTCTGGGCCCAGGCAGCAACCCAAGGGCAGCTCTTCTCATGGCAATGGCAGAGGCACAAGAAGACAAATGGAAACACAGGAGGCTCCCTAAGGCCTAGCCCAGAACTGGCACACCCCATTCCAATGGCCAAAGCACATCCTATGGCCAAGACCAAAGTCAAGGTAAAAAGGAAGTGCACTCTGCCCACAATGAGGTCACGGCTAGGGTGTGGATGCAGGGAAGGGAGAAGAAATGAGGTCAGTAACCCAATCTACCACACAGCTCCCTTTCTCTTCTTCATCCCATTCCTCATCTATAAAATAAGAGAGGGAAACCAAATTATCTCTAAGACTCCTTGTCACACCAACTTGAAGTGTGTCAAGGGAAAGAATTCTACCCATGTCCTCAGAGTTGCTGCAGCTTAGTAAAGGAGACATAAAAGCAAGTAAAAAGCAATGCACAAGTGTGTGCAAACTCAGAAGAGTGCTGGCAGGTAGGTCTGGAAATCTCTTTATAGTAGTTATTATTTCCATACCAGCCCTTCTACTTCATCTCAGTTTTGGTAGCTCATGCTTGGCACCATATAAATGTATACATCTTACATTAATTTCCAAGGCTCCCATCACGTTAGACTGCCCTATATAAAACTGCAACCCTCCCCACTCCATCAACCTCTCCTCTCTTATTTGTCATCCTATAATATATTTCACATATTTTAAAAATTTATTTATTGTCTGTACCCCTCCACAGAATGTAGGCTCCATGAGGGCAGGTAATTTTGTCAGATTTGTTCACTGCTGTATTTCCAGGGCTTGGAACTGTCCCTCACATGTAGTAGGCGTGCAATAAATGTTCGTTAAATGTTCGTTGAAGGCGCAAACTTGATGGATGAATGGATGAAAGAAGGAACAAATAGATGAATTCATAAGCAAAATCCTGAACCTTCCACCTGAGAGAATATTCATATCTTGGGCTGTACCCAGGCTCCAGCCCTGCTGAAAGACAAAACATCTTATCTTCCTGGTTCTGACTTGGCCTTCTCACCTATATAATTCTGCCTAACACTGCATGGCTTCCTCAAACTTACTCAGTTAACAGCTCTCAGTAGGGACCCTTCTTCCAAGACACTCTCAACAAGTTGTCTGAACATCTCCAGATTTCCCTGGACTTGAAGTCAGGACTTCAACAAAGAGAACAGGTTGTTTAAGTCAGGCAGAAGAACCAGAATCAAGTTCTCAAGGAACTTAAACTAAGAAAACCACTGCAATTGAGAAAAAAGCTTTACTGAGCTTCCTGGTGGCCAAGGCAAAAAGGAAAAGAAAATGAGGTGCATATTTAAAAGATGTATGCATGCTAGTTTGTCAGACAAGACAACCTTTTTTCCTAGGGAGCATCCAGTGAAATTAAGGAAGACTCAAACCAGATAGAGAAAACTTCCTACAGTGGAGTTAACTTCCTACAGGCCTGAGAACATTATAATGACTTGATATTGAAAAGGGGGACCTGTTGGACCTTTTGTGAACCTAAAGAGAGAGGATTATCCTAAGGGCAGCATCCTGTTTCCTGAAAGAGAGGGGTACCAGTGGTGGGGAGATGAAAAGAAGGATTTTTAAGTGCCTTTCAAGATAGAGAAGCTCAAGATTTATTCAACTGTATTTTGTTTCATTTTTCAAGCTACCAAATGCTGAAGAAAATAATAAATAAATTAACTAGCTCAGTTAACTAGGGAGCAAGAAGTAATATGTTTTCCTTCACTAGTTCCTTGAATTGTCAATTCACTGGTTTTGTTGTGCTATGGTGACTTTGGGGCGTTACTCGGGCAGTTGGCTGAGGGCTGATGTGGAGATTTTCTTTATTAAAGGTGTTGGGGGAGATCCCTGTAAAGCTTGGGGAAGGCTCACCCACTCCAGCCACGGGCCTCCCCAGGAGGAGGATGCAGTTTCCCCTAGGGTCTGGAGGGGCAGAGTATGTGCTGGAGGAGGAGAGTTATTATGCAGCTTCAGAAAATGTTAAAGAGAGAAACTTCTTTAATTGAAATTCCCTTTCACCATACAGAGTGGGATTTGGTTCCTGGGAAATCAGTCTCCTAACTCATTGCTTATTTGTGGCCTTTGCAAAACAGTGTCAACACCCCTCCAGGCCAAGCGTTTACACTATTATACTTTGTTCCAGAGGCCAGCAGGCTTCAGAGCTCTGGGGGCTGCTTTGTTGGAGGAGGACAGGGAGATGCAAGCATCATATTTATAGCACACTCTCCAGAACCCTCCTCACTCGTTAGGAATTCCAGGAAAGTGTACTGACCTCCTCAATTTGGCTATGTTAGGCTTGAGTTGGAGGTGGGGGCTCAGGGAAGGAAGACAGAAGAGTTTACTGGATCCCAAAGGTGGAGCCGTAAAAGCACCTTGGAGCTGATGCCACCTATATAAGAGGCAGTTTTGTCTCCTTGACCTGTGTCCTGCCTGCTTCGTGGCTGACTGCCCAAGCCAAAATTTGGTCAAACTCTTTCCCGGATTCCCAGCTGGGTCTCCCCTGTCCTGGGTTCCTGGCATATTCTCTATTTACTAAATGTTCTTTGTGATCTCAGTCAGTGGGAGACAGAAAACCCACTGCTAAACAGAGAAGCAACTGAAAACCCGAAATGCCAACATGTCTAGCCTGGTGCCCAGTGCTGCACTAATCCGTCCATTCACTGATATCTCCATTCACAAACATCTCCTGCCTGTCCGTGAGGTGCGGCTACAGTGCAAGGGCTTTCAGGTTTTGAAGTGTCATTCGAAAGGATGGCCAAGGGTGGTCAGAATGGTTAGAAGAGGGGAGAGTGCCTTCAGTCTGTGGTGCCGACGGTGTAGTCTGGAGGCAGGGTCTCTATTGAGATCCCTTCCCAGCTGGGACTCCTGAGGGGGGCTGGTGAAGGATGAGACGAGACGGAGCCGGCTGGGTTAGTAAAGTGAATGAAGAACAAAAGTAAGAAGACTCAGCACTGGCCCCCAAGGAAGTTGAAGGATTAGAATATAGCACAGCAAACCTCATCCGAACCTCGCCTGAGAAACCATCCCCAGGACACTGCGGAACTCGGGGGCGGCCTCCCTGCTGTGGGGCAGGCATCCTTGGTGAGCAAAGAAATCATCAAAGGCTCGGGCAGCGGGAACGCTCCAGCCATTAGACAGAGGAAGACAGATTTCCTTTAAAATGTGCCTTTAAAGGCGGCTCATTTCCCTTGGTGGGCCCCAGGAAAACCCAAGATAGGTGCCATCTAGGAAACCCAGACTCTTTAAGATCAACACGGTTTAATGCAGCATAAGAGCCTCAGGTCAGACCAAGAAACGACTTCCTGACTGTAAGGGCTTATTGGACCATGAAAGAGGACTCCTAGAGAGACTGTGAAATCACCTTCTCTCAATGTTTTTAGATTCTTTTTTCTTTGGGGCAGTAGATTGAGGGCCAGTCCAGGGGCAGGCAGATAATTTTGATGAATTCTCAAGCCTCTTCATCTCACCACAGGAGGCACTTTGCAATCTAAGAACTGAGCTTCCCAGCCCCCTCATCCCCACACTTTTCTGCATAGGTAGTTGGGTCCAAAGCTGGTAGGGACAGTAAATTTGTATTCTACCTAAATTGCTCTTCAGTAACTGGGGACAGTGGGTGTGGGAGGAAGCCTTCACATTTTACTTTTTTACTTTATTTTTCAAAGATGGGTCAACTGGGTAGCAGACTCCAGAACTTCAAATACTGAATAAGAAATATTCTTAGCCTGGAAGCCATTTTAATACTTTAAATATGTGGGGTTGCTCCAGCTTTGCAACAGCTGTAGGATGTAAAACAAAATCCATTTCTCTCAAGTCCCTGGGAAACGCTGAAGTATCAAATGGTAAAGCAGGGTGGTTGGTGGGGGTAGGGAGGGGGGTGGCAGGCGAGAGGTGGGGTATAGATTGCATTTTCTTCATGTTGTGGGACATTTTCTAAAATATCAGATATGAACCCTCAGAGCCCCTGGAGAGCTGTAGATTTAATATCATCAGAACGTCTGAGAGCTTTGGAAAAGCCCCAGAATTTGAAAGCAAACTCCTTGGGCAAAACAATCAAGCACAGGCTCTGCCTCCCGGCAGCTGGATGCTGACATCGTCTGGTTTGAAGAAGGGAGAAAGGACCAGGGCAGGAGGGGCCTTTCCTTGGACTGCTGTGGGTTTGTGATCCTTCTCCAGGTCTCATTGGGCTTGCAAGCACAGCAATTGCCACACCAGGGCCGATGCCACAGCCAATTCGGTAAAGTGAGTTCATGGACTGAATGAGTATCTATTGGGCACTTATGATGTGCTGGGAAGTGACCTATGGGGTCGGCGCTGGATCTTGACAATGGCACCACGTGGCCTTGCTCTAACCAGACCTTCCATCTATACTACATCCCTATCCTTGGTGCTTTTGAGATTCCAGAACTAGCCATTCATTCATTCAATCATTCAGAGCATTCAGTAGATAATCATTGCCTCCCTACCAAGTGCCAGGCACTATCCTAAGAGCCATAAACAAGACAGATGGTCTTCTTGTTCCTATAGGCCTCACATTCTAGTGATAAGAGATGCACAAATAAATGGAAAAAGATAGGTAGATAGATGTTTAGATAGATAGATGGATAGATAGATTTTTATATTAATTATAGATAAACATTTAAAATTTATATGTGTGTGTACAAATCTATATACATATGCATATGCATGTACATGTACATGTGTGTGTATAGTGATCTCAAATAGGATGAATGCTATAAAGCAAATAAACCAGGTACAAGTAACAGAGAGTGAATGGGGTGGGGCTCCAGCTTTAGTTCAGATGGGTGGGAAAGAGTCCCTGTGACGCTTAAGCTAAAAACTGCATGCACAGGAACAAGCCCAGCCCCGTGTTCATTCTGCTGCATCACGCTGCCTCCTGTGTGCAGTATGGACCCTGCAGCAGGTCCCTGTGCCTTTAGTGCCCATGGGACCAAAGTGGCACTCAGTGGGGAGAACGGCTTGGACAAAAGCAAGAGAAACAGGAGGTGGTAAAAGAGAGCAATAGAGAAGCCAGGCTTTAGTGTCCGCCACAGCTGGCCTCCGGTTCAGACTGCCCCTTACTAGCTCCCTGCCCTTGGAGCAGTAGCTGGCATATATAAACGGTTCACTAAATGTTGGTTAATGAATGAATGAAAGGAATCAGAATGATTCAGGCATTCCAAACCATGGCATTTAAAGAACCATGGAAGGCACAGGGGACGGTTGTCCTAGGGAAAAGAAGGCTGAGAGCTCCACCTCCCACTTAGAGGAAGGAATAGGATTGTTTCTTCTCTTACCTAAAAGTGTAGATCTTGAACCAATTGGTGAAAACTCCAGGAAAAAAATTTCAATACATCACGGGCAAGAAGTTTCTACAATTCAGAGCTGCTGGTGGGACTAAGCAGCCTAAACAAGCAGTGAGCACCCCGTCTCCAGGAAATCCAAGCAGAGGCTGGAAGACTGCTAGAATGCATCGTTTTAGAGCAGGGGTTCTCAAGCTTTTTTGCTTCACGGACCCCTTTGCCAGTCAGGTGGAAACCATGGACCCCTTACTAAGTCCACACTATACTGTGTATTATTTAATAATACACCAACACGTCTGCACAAGCATGTTTTTTTTTTTATTTAAATTCAAGCTCATTGATCCCTTGTTAAGAACTCCTGTTTTAGAGGGAAGCATTTTTAGATAAAACCTTACATCCTTGATAGCTGAGGCACCCTGGAGTGAGTGACCATCAGGACTTTTAGCAATTTTCCATGGGCAATTAGGGAATAACAGTGACCTGATCCTCTTGACAGTTGGCTGGTGGTTAGTGGGAGAAACTTCGGTGGCTATAGGTTTATTTAGCTGTACATTTGCACGGGAAATGTTTCCATGTATCCAAAAGCTGGTCAAAGGGAGGCCTTCCCTGGTTTGGAGGCAAGAGAAGCAGGGGAAGCTCTGTCTCTGCAGGTCACTAAACGTGAGGCCTCCTAATGATCACCTTTGCTACCTCTCGGAGAAAGCCAGTCTCTAGTAGTATAAATAAAGTCAGAGACAGACAAAGATAAAAAACGGAGAGAAAGGGAGAACCTGAGGCTCTTCCTTCCATTTCTGAGCTGCCCTAGTATCCTTCCCATTACTTATGACTTTCACTAAGCTACAATTGGATTTATGTCTCTTTCAATTGAGAAAATTGTGACAAGCATGTCTGCAACCTTGGAATAGCCCTCCACCCCTTCATTCAATCAACAACTCTTCAGTGAGCCCCATGTGCTCCATGCCAGGCATTATGTTAGGTGCTGGGGATCCTGAGATGAATAAGCCATTGTACCTGCCCCCAAGGAGCTCAAAGTCCAATGGGGAAGACAAACAAGTGTTATCTATAGCGTAAACCCCTAATTTCATAACCTGTGTGAATTCAGACCCTTCCACACAATTTGTGCAAATTCCCACTTTCTCCCTCTTGATCTCCCTCTCTCCGCTCCTGCTGTCCACAGATGTCACCCTTGAGCCAGTCTGAGCACATTCTTAGGCCCTTTTACCATTTCCACACAAAAAAAAATGCAATAACAATGGTGATTTTGTGTTTTCAGTGACTTGACTGTAGACCTGAGGAGTTACAGTATAGGATTATGTCCTGTACTCTAGCGCCTTCTGCCATCTTGCTGGTTTCCCTCTAACAGCCCATACTTTTAACATGGACACCCCACCCCCATTGTACAGCTCATATGAGTGTAATCTAGTCCCCACTACCGTGATATAGCCCCCAGGACAGTCAGCTGTCCCTCGAATCCAGAGAATACAATGTGTTCCATGTCGTTATAACTCATCAATAAACCACTACAATACAGGGCTAAGTTTGAGATGCCCATGCTGAGGTGGCATAGAAAAGAACTAACTCTCCTAGCCTGGGGTTTGCAGGATGGGTTCCGGGAAGGATACCTGGACAAAGAGGGAGATGAGAAAAGGATATTCCAAGCAGAACTATTGACAAGAGCAGAGAAGCCAGAGCAGGCATGGTGGTTTGCGGGGGACAAAAAAAGATTCAGGAGGACTGGAGAACCCGGTGTGAGCAGTGGCAAGAGACAGCACTGGAGAGGGAGGCAGGCAGGGGATGAGCCATAAAAGATGGGGCAGGCCATGCTAAGGGCTGTGGACTTTAAGCTAGAGCTGCAGGGCTGCTACTGAGGGATTTTAAGCCTGGAAGCGACATCATTAGATAATTTAGAAAGATTGTGGGGACTGGGGTACGGCCAGCCTGTTTCAGGGGCTGTCCCTGAAACCCAGCCACAAGGCTGAGGGAACCTCAAGCTCAGCGCCAAGGTCATTGTGGGGCAGCAGCCCTTCTTCTCCCAGGGAGTGGGTATGAGCCCAGAGTCAATGCTGTGACAAAGACGGCAGGCAGCGCCCAGAGTGGCTGGCTTTTTTTCCCCTGAGGGGACCTACTGCCTGGGCTGGATATGCGGCCACACCCATTTTTTTCTCCAGCAACTCTTTCTGGATATTTCTTATGAGACCAAAAACTAAGTCTGCAAGATTCATGGTCCATCGGGACCTGATAGAAGAATTCAAACTAATTTTCAAATGTCTTAAGGTGAGCACAACCTCAACTGCAGTTTTACCAGAGTTCTTTTCTCCTCTCCACAAGCCCCTCTACTGCCCCCACTGCTCCTTAATTCTAAGAGCCACTGGGATTTCAAGGGAAAGGGAATCAGCCCGGTCCCGATTCATTTACACTTTGAATCTTCAAACTCTGTTTTGTAAGAGAGCTTGGGCTTCCAAGACACCTTCATAGGCTCCCTTAGGCAACGTCTTGTGTTGAATCAGGAAATTGTATTTTGCGAGAACTTTATGCTCAAGTTCAGTATTAATGTCAGAACACACGAAATGTGAGTGGGTTCTAAATTTGGAAAAACATGTTCTCCAATCTCTCCCCAAAGCATTCCTTCAGCTATTGACTTTGGAGGCAACTGCTCTATACCGTGTGGCTATTTGATGTTTGCTCTGAATGACATTGAAGCTTCAAACATCAGAAGAGCTTACTCGGCAGATCAACACATCATGGTTCCCGATCATCTGCTTTGGAAGAGGGCCATAGAGGGAATCCAATATATGGCCAGCTTCTTGGCAAAGCCGCTGAGTTGAGTCTTATTTCCATGCAAGACGTCTGCCCTGACTTAAACTTTAACTACCTGCCAGCGTCCTTCCTGAGCTATTTGCACTGTGAACATAGAGCCTAAAAAGATTTATTAAAAAAAAAAAAAAAGTTAGCCGTGTGTCATTTTTAGAAAGGCGAGACACCCAGCACATCCTACTCTGAGTAGATTTCTTTGACGGCTTATGATGTTGCCTGAATGGTAAATATACCCTCAGACTCCGAGTAAATAGTCCATGGCATGTAACTTGGGTATAAAAGAGGAAATTTTACACAACGTGGCCACAGACGCCTTGTCATTTCCCAGAAAATTAGAGGGTCTTCCAGTGACCCTGTAAATTCATCACACGTGTATTCTTCCACAGCTTCGGGAACAGATGGGGGCCTGTTTTGATAATATTTTCCAATCCCCATAGATAACATGGGGGGGAGGGGAGCGGCAGGGGAGGGCAGCCTGCCATTGCTCCCAGAAACGGGAAACCAGCGCTTTGGGCTGCTGGGCTCTCTGTGCCCCTGGCTGCCTGAAAGACACTTTGTTAGCTCCGAGCATTTCAGAATATTTCATTGCTAAGGGGGGGCAGCAAGGCTTCTGGGTGAACGCTAATTCTTTTAACTGGTAGGCTCCTTCCTAAGGCACTAAGACGTTAAAGGATTGGCTGAAAGAGAGATTCAAACCCAGAGGGTGGGCTGGAATCAAAAAGAGGCTTCAAGGGTCCTAAAAGGCCTCTCTCTGCCCTCAGGAAGGATCAGAGCTCTACAGTCCAGAGAGACCGTGAAACCTGAGGAAGATTTCACAACCTTCCTTAGCAACTCTTTCCCCAGGACTCAGTGGAAAGGGAGAAATGCAAATCAGCATCTTTCACTAAGAACTGTTGGTTCACTTTAAAACAGGTCCTCTTTCCACTAATAACAATAGCTAATGTTTTCTGAGAGGGTCCCAGGTGCCTAGCGCTGTGCGGAGCACTTGATGGATGTGAGAGGAGGAGCCTTAGAGAGCTCCGGGCGTGCTGTGAGGAGGAGGGGTGTGATCTTGGGCAAGTTTCTTGGGCTCGCTGAGCCTTGGTTTCCCTCACCTGTGAAATGGAAATAATAACAGTAGGATTATACTACATCTTTTCTTTGTCTTTTTAAGGCCAGGTGTGAGTTTTAAATCACAATTTCCATCATGACTTTTTTTTTTTAAAGATTTATTTATTTATTTATCCCTCCCCTTGCTGCTTGTGCTCTCTGTGTCCATGTTGCTTTGCGCTTTTCTGTGTCTGCTTGTCTCCCTTTGTTGGGGCCAGCTCCACTGCGCCGCGTGGGCTGTCAGCTCACCGCGACACGTGGGCTTGCCTTCACCAGGAGGCCCTGGGAATCGAACCCGGGGCCTACCCACATGGTAAATGGGAGCCCATCCAATTGAGCCACAGCCGCTTCCCCTCCATCATGACTTTTTAAGTGACATTTCAAATCATCCATTTGTCCGTGCAACAAATGTTATCGAACTCTTATATTTGTAAGTCACCCCCATCCAGACTTTTAATCGAAGATTTTTAAATCAGCCAATTCATTGTCTTTTCATAGTGGTCTTTATCATCATTATCATACCTGTATCAAGCATCTAATTATGCCACTGTCTCTTTTACAAAAAATAATCAATATCGGTTTTGTTCTTTGCTGTTCACAAAGTCCTTTCACAATAGGCTTTCTCATCTGTGATCCTTACAACAACTCAGCAAAGAAAAGTAAAACAGGTATGATCTTTATTATTACTTTTTACCCATTTTACACATAAGCAAGGCTCAAGCATCTTAAGTGAATGCCGGAGCTAGGGTTCAAACTCAGATCTTGTGATGCCTGAACTGAACTCTTTCCACCGTGGCACACGGCATACATGTGGATGCCACCCTCTGGGAGCTCCTGGCACAAAATAGGAGCGTTGGTAGAAGCACACCAGCACACAGAGGCAGGGGAGCTTGGTGCTTGCATGCATGGACTCTTGAGCCTGACAGCCTGGGTTCTGTACCTTGCCTCTGCCCCTTATTAGCTGAAAGACCTTGGGGAAGTTACTTAACCTCTCAGTGCCTCAGTTTCCACATTGGTAAAATGGGGATAATAATAGTACCTTCTTTGTAGAGTAGCTGTGAAGATCAATGATTAACATATGTAAAGCTCTTAGGATGGTGCCTCACACTTAGTAAGTGCCATCTAATTGTTCATTGTTTTAACAGTATTATAGAGAAATCTGAAAGCAAACAAAGACTGAGAAAGGAAGGATAGAGTAGAACAAAGAGCCCTAGCCAGAGGCCCAGGAGGAAGAGAATTAACTGGAACTACCTTAGTCAAGAGATATGGTTCTACTCCCCATTTTGCCACTTGCTACCTGTGCACCCTTGAACAAATCAGCCACTTTCCTCCTCTTTGGTTTCCTCAGCTGTCAGGTGGGAAAGTTAAACCATACTGGGGGTGGGGGCGGCTTGACAAAGACTCATTGACTCCATCATATGACCCAACACCCTTGGAGACTTGGATGTATCCACCCAGCCATCCCACTTTGATTAATAGCCACTGGTGAAGACAATCAGTTAGTTCTCTTAGGACTAGGCTGACCAACTCATGGCGGTTGCCTGAGACTTTCCCAGTTTTAAAATGGAGCGTTCCATGTTCCAGGAACTCACTCAATCCCAGGCAAACTAGGCCAGTTGATCACCCTACTCACGCCAGCCTCTTTATTAAACTGTAAACTAGTCCAGTATTTCCCACACTTTGCCATTCATGTTACCACCTTCTTTTTTTTTTTTTTTGCCATTGCCATCTTCCAACTATAAAATTACTCAAAAACATTTATTTCAAAAGAATATTTTACATCATTAACTGTAGCAGTCAGAATAGGAGAGGTTAACTGAGGCAACAAATAACCCCACATACCAGAAAACTGGAATTATGCAGTGAATCGCACCACAACAACTGTTAAAAATGGGAGGAAAAATAAAACTCAATAATGAAAACAAAACAATTGTCATTAAATGGTGCTGCCAGCTGAAGGCTCTGTCTGGCCCCAGGGACTTGCTCACTCTTTGTTAGAAGGGGATATTAGTAAGAGTTAAGAACATCCTGGGATTTTCTCCTTTCCGTAAGCAGAAGGACTGAAACTATCACTCTATGATTTAATATTATTTAATGTCATAATTCTTTACTACCTAAAATCATCTCACATACCACCAGTGGAGCACATCACACGCTTTGGGAAAAACAGGATCCAAGAGATTGCATTTTAAAGATTCTAGCACAAGGGCCAGTTCACACGTTCAAATTCTCAAATCTTGGAGAGGCACCCCTCCAAAGCCAAAGCTCTTACTGTTAGTTAATACCAAATCAGATAGGCCAACAGCTGAGAGAGGATCACCCCCTTTCTTTATTTCCAGAATCCCCACCTTGCCCCATAGGCTGCCTAGAAAGTATTACAATGGATAAGAGACAGAGAGGGCCACCCCAGGGAGGTCCTTGTTCAGACAAGATCAAGTGGAAAGAATTCCAACATGGCCAAGAAAAACAGCACAAAGGTCCCATGACCTTTGGCCCCAGCAAGGTTTAGCCAGCTCCCCAAAACAGACTATGGAAAGGCCACAAAGACTCAGCATGTGGCTGGGTCATCAAGGACCCATGTCACTGCTATTTCCTCCAAAGCCACAGAAGTGCAAAAATTGGTTAGCCACCCAAGATTGGTTACCCAGGCAAATGCCAAATTGTCCTGCAGGAGAGCCCAATCCCATTGCCTGTAGCCTTCCCTTATCCAAACCCTCCAATTCCATGAATGCCATTCCATTTCTCCATTCCAAGACTCCATTCCTTCATTTGGGCCACCACATGCACTCCACGGCTTTAAATACCATATACAAGCCAATGACCCCAATCTATAATCCAGCCCAGCTGTTGGCTGTGTTCCAGACCTTACCCCATACCCCCACTTGGACATCTCACAAGGACCTCATACTCAACGTGTCCAAAATTGAACATGATCTGCCCTGCCCCAAACCCATTCCTCTTCTACCATCCACTGAAGAGCCTCTACCCTGAAATTTGACAAAGGATCCTAACTGGTCTCCCATAGCCACCCTTCCTTCTCTCTAATCCTCTCCAATCTACTTCTCAGCAATAAGCAACTTTTTTTCAATGTAAATCTCCTTTCCTCACTTTCCTACTTAAAATCCTTTAAGTGTATTCTATTGCTCTCATAATAAATCCTCAAATCCTTAATATGGCTATTAAGGCTCTGTATAATCTACCCCTTCCTGCAGTTCACCTCAACTCATTCTCCCTGCTCTGCTCTGCTCTCCACCTAGACCTACACAGCTTCCTCTGTCCTCTCAAACCTCCATGTTCCCCACAGCTTCAGGGTCTTGCACAAGCTTAGAACAGGCCAGCTCCTCTCTTTCTTTGTTCAGCTATTTCCTGCTTATTCTTCACAGCTCAATGTAGACAACACTCCCCTGAGAAGTCTTCCTTAATCTCCCAGGCCAAGTTAGGGACCCCTTCCCCCATATTCATCTAGCACCCTGGCCCCCTCCTTCACAACATTCAGTATACTAGGAATTCCTGTCCAGTAGCTATCCCTATTAGGCTGCAAACTCCATGGGGACAGGGTCCCACCAATACTCTCAGCACCTAACCCAGGGCCCAGGCAATAGAAAGTGCTCCATAAATATCTATAGACTGAGTGATTCCTGTGAGGATTCTTCCCAAGCAGCCTGGAGCCCCCACCCACACAGTCAGTCATCCATGCCCTCCTCTCTGTCCGTCTTTTGAAGAAAACTCAATTGCATCCATTCTGGTCTTTGAGTACATGGTATCTGGTGACACCACTGGGAACACTGACAAAAATGTGACTGTAGTGGGTTCACCCAGCTCTCAGGAAGGAATAAGTCTCGGGTCATACCGGAGCATGCACAGGAAGAGCAGGAGCTGAAGCAGACAGCGCGGGGTGTCCCAAGCCTTGGGTCTTGGGTTTCTCTTCCTAGAGTATTTATATCCATCCGGAGAAGCCGGTTGGCTTCATGACTTGTGAGCCTAAGTCCACCCAGAGCAGCCATACACTGAATGTATTGAATACCAGGCCTTATGTGGGCATCCCTTGCTGATTGGTATGTGGTTAATAAGTGACATGAAGTGGATGGCTAAGGCGGAATGCTGAATGTTTGTCTTCCCTTGTCATCTCAAAAGCACAAGGTTGCTGGCTTGGTGCATGTGTTTGTTTTTAATGGAATGATTATTTTTAAAATGAAAAATATGAGGCCCACAGATATTTGGTTAACTGTTTAGGGACAAACATACAGTTCAGAAGTGGAGCAAAGGATCCAGATTCTGTGTCTGGTCTCTTAACATAAGAATCACTAACATTTGGTAGGTGTCCATGCCAAGCATGAGTCGAAGCAAGGCTATTTACTCATTTAATCCTCACAACAACCCTGTTGGGTGGATGGTATCATTATCCCCATTTTACAAATGAGGAAACTGAGGCCCAGGGAGATTATGTGGCTGGTCCAAGGTCACCTATTTAGTAAGTGGTAGGGCTGAAATTTGAACCTAGGCAACAAGGATCAAGAATCCAGAAAAATAGTTGGGTCCCATGATGATGTATTCAGTCCAAATCAAAACCAAACCCAAAGGTCTCATGACACTTACCCTCATTTGGTAAGGGCTGCAGAGAAGCTACAAACACAGCCTTGCCCTCAAAGTGCTTACACTTTAGCAGGGAGATCAAAGGAGAGCACAAGGGATTTACAATAAAGCAAGTTAGCAGGTGTGAAATGCCAGGTGAGGGGCACAGGGGCTGTACAAGGAGGGAGAGACCCTACCGCACGGGCCCACCGTGTCTGCCTCCCACTTTGCCATTGCCCAGCTGTGTGACTGTGGGCAAGTGAGTTAATCCATCCAAATCTGTAAAGTGGGAATGAAAATGATGCTGCTGCTAGCTCCTACGTCACAGGGATGATGTAGGGATTAAAATGAGAGAAGGCATGCAAAGCATTCAGGACAGAGAATGAGATTAATAAATATCGGCCATTATTACTTCTAACAGAGGGGTTGAGGGCATCATTTATCCATTTATAAACATACATGAATGGGAAGCGGGTGTGGCTCAGTGGGTAGAGCCCCCGTTTACCATATGGGAGGCCCGGGTTCGCGTCCCGAGGCCTCCTTGTGAGGGCACGCAGGCCTGAGCAGTGCGGTGGGCTGATGCAGCAACCTCACGGCAGGGAGCGGGTGTGGCGCAATGGACAGAGCACCCGTTTACCATATGAGAGGCCCCGGGTTCACTTCCCGGGGCCTCCTTGTGAGGGCGGGCCGGCTGGCTGGCGCGGCGCCATGGGCTGATGCGGCAAGACCTCACAGCGAGATAGGCAGACACGGAGAAGACACGCAGCGAATGGACACAGCAGCACGAGCAGCAAGGGGGGGTAAACAAATAAAAATAAATAAATCTTAAAATAAATAAATCTTAAACATACATGAAGCACCTACTGAAATGTACCAGGTACTGTGCCAGGCTCTAGAAATACAAAGAAGAATGAGAGAGCAGCCGGGCCTTCAAAGAGCTCATTGATCAGAGAAAGACTTAAATATAGTCTAAGTGGGGCAGAGGGGACAAGGCAGGCGGGAGTCGTGGGTCCTTGCAGAAGGAATCAGAGGAGGGGGAACGGAGGCGGGTGACAAGGAAGGGGGTTGGGTGTTGCCAGCGTGTGCAACAGCGCCAGCCAGGAGCCAGCTTGAAGGCATCCGATCTGCTGAGTGGTGGGTTTGGGGATGGCTGGAGATGGCTGGCTTGCTTGCAGGTAGCTCGGCCACAGTGACGTCTGCCTCCCAGTCGGGAAATCTTTATCTAGAGACTCAGCTTTCAAAACGAACTTTGAGACAAAGGAAGAAATAGACATTTAAGCAGGAATCTAAGTGGGTTCCTTTTTCTTTTCTTCCTTTTTAGTTATTTGCCTGTTAGCCAGGCGGGAGATAAAACTGAATTTATGCCTCACCAAAGAGGCGCCAGAAAAGGAAGGGAGAGAAGAGAGAGAGATTACGCAGGGTCTTTTTTCTTCCAAGAGTCTCCTCAGTAGAATCCTGCGGATCTGTCTCCCGGGGAGCAGTTCACCCTCCAGAAAATATGACACTTTATTTCCTGCCCTTGTTTGTTAGCATACCCCATTACCATCCATCTCAGTTTCATGTAACTGCCAGCCGGCATTAACGCCCTCCTCCTCTCCCAGGCAGAAAATAGAAAAGGAAGAATTCAGCAGAATTTCCCCCGTGGCACCCTCGGCGGCACCAAGATAACCAGAGTAGAAACCACAATTGGATCCTTATTCCTTCAGCCCAGGAATGCGAAGGACGGGACGGTTTAACCACCTTCCGCATTTTCCTGCAAAGAGAGTCGGCTTGTTATTTCGGTTGTCTGGGCTCCCTTCTCTGCAACGGAAAAAAGATACATTAATTAATTAATTTTTTTTAAAGGTTAGGCAGGAGATGTTGCAAACTGTCAGGGACTGTCAGTGGGCGTGTGCCCCAATCAGGTAAGCGGCCCGCGGGCGCCTGCGGCGGAGGCACACTGACCCCTAGTGGCGGCCCGACCCGCGCAGCCCCTGCCCCGCCCCCGCTCCCCGGCGCTGGATAAAATCGTTTCAGCCTCACAGCAGCAGCGTGCGGGCTGGGTGTGGTGTGGCCGGTGCTGCGTCTCCACCGCCTGCCCCAAAACACACACATACACACACACAGTTCATTTTCGCTTCCAACCTAGAAAAGCAATTTCTTTTCTCCTTTTCTAATTCCAAAGAGCCCAGATTTCCTACGAACCTTCAGCGCTGCGGCCCTGAACTTGGCCCGGAAGGTGGTGAAGGTAAGGCTTGTTCTTCAGGCCTACGGAGTTGGCGGGAAAGGCGGGCAGGGTCCCAGCGTGACACGGCTGAGAGGGAGGACGAGAACTAGGCTTCGTAGAGAGGCTCCCAGCTGCCAAGCGCTGTGCACACATTATCTCCCTGGAGCCTCAAGAGCCCCAATTCATAGAATTGGAAACTGAGGATTCGACTGTTAAATGACTTGCCCTGGTTACAATATTTAATAAATATTTACATAGCATTTATCAGCCAGTCATTCTTCTAGTACTTTACCTGGAACAACTTACTGAATCCTCATCACAACCCTATGAGGTAATTACTACTATTACGTCCATTTCACGGATGAGGAAACTAAGGTGAAGAACTATTAAGTGGTGGGTCTGGGGTTAAACCCAAAAGTCTGGTTTCAGAGTGCCCTCAGCCACTGCACTGGACTGAACCGGGTATGCTAGTAAGGAAAAGCCAGCATTCCACCCCCCTCGTGATGGACCTCATCCCAAGCTCTTCCCCAAGGTACCCTGCCTCATCCTCTGAGGAGAAGCAGCAATGATTCTAATTGCCACGGAGGAGGAGGTGGAATTACAAGATCCTTAAAAACATAGACCGTGTAATTCATCTTCTATCTTCAGAGCCTCATGCCTGGCACGTAGGGGACACGAAATGTGTCCTACTCTAGTTGATCTCATCTGAGCATCATAGCAGCCCCATGAGGTAAGTATAACAAGCCTCACTGAAAACTACTTTTTCCAAAGGGGCTGAGTAACTTGTCTCAAGCTCCCTAACTAATGAGTGGAGACCCAGACACCCAGGCTTCCTGACTGAAGCTTAGGTCTTCTCACTCTGTCACTGTCAGCCAGGGGCCCCACAGAGGGAAAACTCAGCCTCCCCCTCTCCCCTGTCCAAGCAGCCCAGGCTCATTCCTGCCTTAAGACCTTTGCTCTAGCAGTTCCCTCAGCCTGGAATGCTCTTCCTGTACATGGATCTTCATGCATTTGGCTCCTTCCTGTCATTCCAGTGTCGGCTCCAATGTCACCTCCTCCAAAAAGCCTTCCTTGTCCACCCAACCTAAAATAGCCTTCCAGTCACTCTCTATTGCATCACTGTTTTATTTTCTTCCCAGCAGTTATTAATCTCTGACAAGTTCTTGTTTAGTTACTATTGTTAGTCTCATCTCACATCTACTAAGAACTATCAATTGCATAGCACCTGCCGTGTACCAAGCAAAGTTCCAAGTGCTTTACACACAGTAGGTTATTTAATCTCCACAACAACCCTAACCAGGAGGTTCTATTCATATTCCCATTTCACAGAAGAGGAAACAGACAGGAGAGGTTCGGTAACTTGCCCAAGATTCCAGTTAGTAAGCTGTGCTTTTAGCCACCATAAAAACATCAGTGTTGACTGTCTTATCTCTGCACTGCCAGGGCCTAGAACAGTGTGAGGCACACAGGAGGCACTCAGGGAATATTTGCCATATAAATGAGGAAAGTGGACCCCAACCCAGGCCTCCCAACACCCAGACTCAGGTTCTTTCTGCTGCATCACAGAGCTTCAGGAGGCTCTGAGCCAGTGGTTCTCAAACTCTAGCTAGTATCAGAATCATTGGTTGGGCTTGTTAAAACACAGATTTCTGGGGCTCAGCAATCTGCCTTCTGAATCAGAAGGTCTGGGTAGGGCTGGATAATTTGTATGTCTAACAAGTTCCCTGCTGGTCCCTGACACCACTGCTATACACTATCCATTAAACCACAAGAGAAGCAAAGAACCTTGTCATGACCAGGACAGAGGAAAGGCAGAGCCCACATTTAATTTTAAATATATACATTTGAGCCATCTGAAAAGTGCACCACACAAAAATGAGTCATCAATTTTAATCAGTTGGTTGAGAAATATACAAAGCAGAGGTTTGTTTTTTATCAGGCAAATTTACAGGCTTTGAGGGAAGGGGAGCTGGGCTCTATGAGACTTACTGACTACCTCTGTAGCACTAGACCCCTGTTCTAATTTAAAATTATAGGTCCCAGCTGTGGCTTCCTGTCTCCACTCCCATCATTTCCCTGTGTCCTCAGGATAAAGTCCAAATTCCTTACCGAGGTCTGCCAGGCACTGTAAGACCTAGCCATTGCCTATTTCCCAGCCTCCCACAGCAGGTACTCTCCTCTCACTTTTCAGGTGTGGAACACACCAGCTTCTTCTCTGCCTCAGGGCCTTTGTGCCTGCTAGAACCCCTGCCTGCAACATCCCATGCCATGATCCTCTTTCCTGCCTCAACTTCCAGTGTGCCACTTCCCCTTGAAGCTGTCCCTAACCTGCCCCCACAGGCAGAACTAGGAACTTCCTGTGCATTACCTGAGTACCCAGTTTGCATTTTCGTGCTGGGTTGGGACAGTGCAGGACAAGGAGAGAATTCACCAACTCAACAAATAATATTCATCAACTGCCATCTGTATGCCAAGCATGAGCTGGACTCTGGAGATACAATACACAGGACAATAATAGCCCTGCCATCCCGGCCTTCTGCTCTCCCAGAGCAAGGCTTACCCAACAGCTCCCGTAGGCCAGCCTGAGATGTGGACTTTATGTGGGCATTAGGGAAGAAGCAGAGTGTCGGGTTAATACTGGGCTCTGGGCCAAGTCCTGGCTCTGTCACTTTCTAATGTTGTGACTTTTATGACTTTAGGGAAGTCATTGAGCCTCTCAGGGACACATCTATAAAATAGGTACAATAATTATATCTACCTCTCAGGGTTATTGTGAAAAATAAACCAATTAATACAGATAAGGCATTTTGCACAGTGCCTGGTACATTTTAAGTGCTCAAAAAATATTAGCAGTTATCTCATTTAATGCTCTCAGCAATTTAGAAACCAATGATATTATCCAAATTAAAGAAGGGAAACTAATAGACTCAGAGAGGTTAAGTGACTCACCTAGTCACACAGCTCAGAAAGAGGTTAAAACCCAGATATGCAAACAACTTTATGTCTATATCTGAGAACTTAACTGAAATGGTTGATTTTCTGGAAAAATATAAGTTGCCATAACTGAATTCAAGAAGAAATAGAAAGCCTAAATAGGTCTATAACCTTTAAAGAGGTTGAATTAGTAAATAAATATTCACTCATCAAAACAAACACACACTTAGCCCATGAAGTTTTTCAGGGGAGTTCTACCAAAACTTCAAAGAACAGATAATCCTTATTTTTGCAAACAGTTCCAGAAAACAGAAAAAGAGTTGAATTTCTCTAAATCACTTTATTTTTTTAATTTTTTTAATGTCTTTATTTTGACACATTCTCCTCCCCCCGACCCCACCCTGAGATGGCTCCTTCATCTGTTTGCTCATTGTCTGCTCAGTGTCTGCTTGTTGTTTGTTTGTCTTCTTTAGGAGGCACCAGGAACAGAACCCGGGACCTCCCACGTGGGTGGCGGGCACTCAACTGCTTGAGCCACATCTGCTTCCCTCTAAATAATTTATAAGGTTAGTATAATAAAACAAGGGGAAATTTAAAAAACAAATTTACTGATACTAACAATAGCTAACATTTATTGAGCATTGCCAATGTGCCAGTCAATGTGCTAAGTACTTTACATATATTAACACATAAAATCCTCTCACTAATCCCATGATGTAGACACTGTTATTTACAGATGAGGAAACCAAGACACAAAGAGTTTAAGCATTTTTGCCAGAGGTCACACAGCTAATAAGTGGAAAAGCCTAGATTTAAATCCAAGGAATCTAACTCCATAATCCATGTTTTAACCACTATTCTATACTACTTCCCAAGCAAAAATTCCAAATAAAATATGAGTAAACCAAAATCAACAGTGTATAAAAAATAATAATACATCATAAGTAAATAGAATTTATCTCAGGAATTTCAGGATGGTTTAACATTAAAATCTCTATTAAATACCACATTAATATTATTACAAATATTATGATCATTTCAATGAGTGCACAAAAATCATTTAAAAATTAAGTACCCCTTTATAATTATTTTCAAACTAAGAATGGAAAGGAATTTCCCTAACCTGATAATAGCTATCTACCAAAATGCTACAGCAATCATTGTATTTTTTCCCTTTAAAGACAGGGATGAGGCAAATATAGAAAGTATTATGACATCTATTCAATACTTTTTGAGAAGTGCTAGCTACAGCAATAAGATAAGAAAAACTAACAAAAGGTAGAAGGATTGTAAAGGAAGTTACATTATTGTCATGAACAATATGATTTTTTTCATAGAACAAACAATAAAATCTACAATTTTGGAGGAACATTTATCTCATGTTTCTTTGGAAGATAACTCTATTAAACTAACATTCCTGACCTCTCTTTTCTCCTCCACCCATTCCAAAAGAGTAGTTTCTCGAGTTTGGAGAAGGAACTGGGCCTGCACAGCTCAATCCCTTCCTCTCTACTCTCTTGGGGAACCAGCCTGCCCTCAGGAGGCACCCATTCCATGCACCTCCATTCCATGACTTGTTCGAGGACAGGAGAGGCCTACAGTTTCCCAGATCTGTCTATGCTGGACACATTTAATAATGGGATGGAATATTAAAGAGCCTTTTATAGCCACAGATCTAATCCACATTTCCAAACAACATTACTGGTAATAGGTTTTTACCTCTGTCTCTCTGACTCCTGTATCTACTTCTCAAGCTGTTCTAAACTTTGGAGAGGAAAAAGGATAGCATATAGTAAGCCTCTCAAAACCCAAACTATTCAAATTTATAAGAGAGGTCAGAGAGATTGCTGGATGAGATCAGTATACAAAAATCAATATTATTACTATTTACACCAGAATAACCAACTAGAAAATGTGTTTTTAAGAAAATTCCACTTACAATTATTAATTCTATAAGGTATCTAGAAATAATGCTAACAAAAGATATGCAGGACCTTTACAAATAAAATTATAAAACTTTAATGTGGACATAAAAGATGGCCTAAATAAAAGGGAAATAGACAATGTTCATAGGCAGGAAGATTCAATATTGTAAAGATGGCAACTCTTCCTTAAATAGGGAAGCACCCCCTCACTATTTTGGTCCCCCAAACACTTTTCATCTATTCCCTAAATAAAAAGTTTTTTAAAAAATAGAGAGATTTTACCTTGATTATTAAAATAATGCCCAATAATCTTTTTAAAAAAATAGTAACAGCTAGTTTTATGGAGTGCTTACTCAATAAAGTAATCATCTAAATAACATCTTGAGCTAAGTACTATTATTATCCCCATTTTACAGATAAGGGAACTGAAGCCCAGAGAGGCTAATCAACTTGCCCAAGGGCACACAGCTAGTCAGCAGTGGAGCCAGGATTTGAATGCAGGTAGTCTGGCTCCAAGGAGCCCCTTTCTTTTCTTCCTGAACCCTGGATCCTGGTTCCTGTGGGCCTGCTTTATTTTTAATTCTGCCTCTCTCCTTCTCTCAGTTAGGACCTTTTAGTCTCATCCCTTTGAGTTCTGTCCAACACACATATTCAGCTCCTACTTCTTGTAAACACCACAAGAGACAGATGGTGTGATGGACTGTGCAGAAGTCCACTGTTCACCACTCCACATGCTGCCATGGGACCTCAGGTAAGTCCCTGGACCTCCTTGGGGCCTTCGACTGTCATATAGTGCTAAACAGCAGAGCCCATGTAATGGCACTCATTCCAGCTACCCTTCTCCCTCCCTTCTGTCCCACCCTCAGTGTGAGGGGTGCAGCAGTTTCACAATAAAGACACATCCTCATAAACAAAATGTGGTATATCCATACAATAGAATGTTAGCCATAAAAAAGAATCAAGTGCTGATACATACTACAATATTATGTTGCGTGAAATAGGCCAGAAACAGAAGTACAAATGTTATATGACTTTACGTATGTGAAATATCTAAAATAAGCAAATTTTATAGACAGAAAGTAGATTAGAGATTATCAGGGGTTGGGCAGGGGAAGTTATTGCTTAATAGGTACAGAGTTTGGGATGACGAAAAAGTTTTGGTAATGGAGGGAGGTGATGATAGCATACCATTGTAAATGTAACTAATATCACTGAATAGAAGTGGTTACATGGAAAATTTTGAGTTGTATATATATTACCACAATAAAAATTTTTTTAAAAGATACAACCTCAGCCCTTAAGAAGCTCAGTTGAGAAAACCAGTTAACACAAGGGAAAAGGATATCAGGTTTAAGGCAGAGTGCAGAGCGTGTGAAGGGGGCGAGAGGGCTGAGTAAAGAGGAACTGCCTGGGCTCAAATCCCAGCTCCTCCGCCCCCCTACTGTGTAAGCCTGAACAAACTACCTGAATAGGCCGCATACTGTCCCCCAAAGATGTCCCTTCTCCTAATCCCTCAAGCCTGTGAATATGTTACCCTACATAGCGACGGGAAATTAAGGTTGCAGATGGAATTAAAGTTGCTAATCAGCTGACTTCATGATAGGGAAATGATCCTGGATTATCCAGATGGACCCAACGTAAACACAAAGGTCCTAAAAGTGAAGAGGGAGGCAGAATAGGAAGTCAGGGTGATAAATGAAAAAGACTCCAACCGCAATTGCTGACTTTCCAAATGGAGGAGGGGCCAGGGACCAAGGAATGTGGCAGCCTCTAGAAGCTGGAAAAGGCAAGGAAACAGATTCTCCCCTAGAGCCTCCAGAAAGGAATGCAGCCCTGCATTCTTTTGGTTTTAGTCTAGGGAAGACCTGCGTTGGACTTCTGACCTACAGAATTGTAAGATAATAAAGTTGTATTGTTTTAAGCCACCAAATTTGTGGTGATTTGTCATGTCTGTGATAGAAAACTAACACATTACCTAAGTTCTAATCTGTTTCCTCATCTGTCTACTGGGGATAATAATCATAATTACCACAGAAAGTAGGTGCAACGATTAAATGAGGTAGTGAGTGTAAAAAGCCTAGTCTACCCTTTTGGCTTTTGTGTAGAGGAGGCCAAGGTGCCACTTTCTGTGGTCATTCCACATCTATGTTCATCCAACACCAGCCACCTCCACCATGTCGCCCAAGTTCAACTCCAGCAAAATGGAAGTCGTGTGCCTAAGGTGCACCAGTGGGAAGTCAGTGCTACTTCTGCCCTGGCTCCCAAGACCAGCCCCTGAGTCTGTCTCCAAAAAAAGGTTGGTGATGACATTACCAAGGCAACTGGTGACTGAAGGGTCTAAGGCTTATGGTAAAACTGACCACTCAGAACAGACAGGCCCAGATTGCGGTGTTACTTTCTGCGACTGCCCTGACCATCTAAGCCCTTAAGGAACCATGCAGAGAAAGAAAGAAGCAGAAAAACATCAAGCTTGGTGGAAATATCACTTTTGATGAGATTGTCAACATTGCCTAAAAGATGCAGCACTGATTTTAGCTAGAGGACTCTCTGAAACCATTAAAGAGATTCTGGGACTTCCCACTCTATGGGCTGTGATGTTGATAGCTGCCACCCCCATGACATCATCAATGATATCAACAGTGGTGCAGTAGAATGCCCAGAGAGTGAAGAAGTACAAAGGAAAATATTTCAATAAAGGATCATTTGACAAACTGGGGGAGGGAAGCCTAGTGCAAAGTTTGGCCTATAGTAAGCACAAAATAAAGGTTGGTATCATTATTACTGGTAGGCTCAGTAACTCTGTCCCTAGACTAGCCCACCCTGGCCTCCCTGGGGATGTGTCCACCTCTCAAGCCCAGAGTGATATGGGCATCTCTCCTTTCCCTAGAGCCATGCAGCCCACCCTCCCCTGTCCTCTGAATTTCTGCTACTGTTGGTCTCTGATAGTCCAGTCTCTGATTCTGGAGGTTGGGCAGGGAGGCATGCTGGGGTAAGAAGCCACCCACTTTCCATAGGGTATACTCCTGGTATTAAGTCATGGCTCCATTTCCAGAGCAAATAATGTCTTTCCAAGAAGGATGGTCCTTGCGCAGAAGTGCTGGATATTCACATTTTCATTCATTCATTTATTAAAAGAACAGTAAGTTTTCTGATTCTGAATTCACAAAGATAAGAGTGGAAAAGCTCTGCTTATCTTGTAGAGAAAGGACATAAGACACCACAGAAAGCAATTTAACACTAATGTTTATTAAGGCAGAAAAGGAGAAGGGAAAAAAAAATAGGAGACAACAAAAAATACTCAGCAGTCCCAAGAACTGCACTCAGCTCCTCTGAACAAGGCTTCCCCCCAAGTCTTTAGGGCAACCAGCCCTGTCCCAGTTCCCGGGCTAGGGCTTCTAGACCCACTGACTCCAGGTAAGATTCTGGTTCCGCCCACCCTTACAAACTGGGTAGCCAGGCCATTGGGGGCTCTACACTTTAAGCTTTTTGTTTAAATATTCTGTGCACGTTGGTAAAATGAAGCAGCATATATATTTGCTATCAATCCCCAAAGCAACCTTTTGGTATGCCCACACTTCATGCAGTCTGAAGAATCCATTTCCGCAGTTTAGAAGCAAATGAAAGGAGCGTCATCCTGTTTTGACATTATCCAGGTCGTTGCCTGTAAAAATGCTTGCTAGAAAAGAACAAAAATATAATGTCAGGAGGAAGAGGAGAGTGCTGAAAATGAAGAAGGAGGAGGAGAGATAGGAGAAAGCAGAAGCAGCAGAGGGCTCAGAAGCAGAAGCAGAAGCAGCAGTAGCAGAAGTCAGAGAAGGAGAACACATGGGCCCAAACTACCATTTCCTGCACATTTCCTATGTGCATGTCAGGGCAGATCTATTTTCCATTCATTGACTGAGACATGGAGAGGCCAACCCAGCTCTGCTCGACTCCAGAGTCTGGGCTCCTAAGTGTTTCCCAGAAGAAGCCAAGGGAGGGCTTTCAGAGCTGGAGGACAAAGGTCCTCGATTCAGAGGGGCAGACGGCATGGGAGCCCAGGAGTCAGGAACCATCCCAGGCACACCGGGGCGATGCCTAGAACCGGGGTCCCAGGACTAGAAGGACCAGAGACGGCTGTCAGCCCAGCCCCTGCCTCTCGAAAGCAGAACTTCCATTCCTTTCCTAGCAGGTGCTCCTCACTGTTTGTGACTGTCCCTCAAAGGGGATTCCGTGGCCTGCCCAGTAAGACTAGGCAGTGCAGTCCATGTGAAGTGCACAGGGCTTGGTGTCATCGAAAGACAGAGCCACCACTGCTGAGCACTGTTAGTAGCTGAACCGTGCTGTGGGGTGTTATGAAGATCATGAGGGAATTTATGTGAGAGCACCTGAGAATTATGAGCAGCAATGCTCTAAACGGAGCATTCCTGTTTCATTTCACAGCAGCACAAACTAAACAGCAGCAACGATATAAGATTTCTCTTAATCACAGTTGATAAAGTATCTGATTATATTGTGTCCTGCTTGGTCCGGAAAATTCACAGAGAAGGAGTGAAATTCACAGGGTTTAACTTCTGAAGGATGTTCTACTTCATTTAACAGGATTTGGAAAGAGGGAGGGAGGAAGTGGAGACAGGCAAGCAATCAGGGAGGAGCAAACAGAGGTAGCAAAGCTGCAGAGGTAGGAAATGCTGTGTGTGCCGGAAACGCTGAGCCCAAAAGTTCAGGTGGACCAAAGAGTAAACCCAGAGGAAGTGGGAAAACAGAAGGGATGGACTGCGGCAGATTCCTGGCCTTGAAGACTGGGCTGGGGCAGTGGGGAACAAGTGTGAGACCCAGTAAAGAAGGTGCTGGTCCTGGCCTCAATGGTGATGACTGCAATGGGCATCACTGGCCAATCCCACGGATGCTGACCCCACCTGGAGAAAGTCAGGCCTCCACAAGTCACCCTTCCACAGATTTGCATTCCAGAGAGATCTTTCTCGATGACAAATCTGGTCATGCCCCTCCCTATTTGGGATCGCTCAGGGCCTCAATGGGAATCAAGCTCCCACCCAGGGCTTCTCTCAACCCAGCTTCTGCCTCTCTCTCCTGCTTCACTCTTGCAGCTCTTCAACCCATACCAGCTGACCAGTAGGTTCCCCTAACACCATGCTCCTAGGAGAAAGGACTTACCAGCAGCTGGTCCTGAACCCCTTACACAGGGTGGACTAAATTCCTGTCGCAGTGGGGCTTGCAGTGAGGATTCAGCCAGTGCTCCAGGAACTGCTCCTCTGCACGATGCTCCAGGCGGAGCAGGTGGTGCATGTACTCCTGCCAAGACAGATCCACATTGAAGAGAGACGTTTATCCACGTGGACAGCTGTGCTGCAGATGGACAGGTGTGGCTGTGCTTCCTGAGACTTGGTGCAGCTGGGCCGAGAGGGAGGGTGGGAGGACCAACGCGGAGGAGAAAGCTCATACCCATGCCTCTCGCCTCTCAGGAGGAAAGACAAGCCGGCAGACCCTGGGATAAGCAAAATTAAGGCGTCTAACAATACCAAGTGCTGAAGGGTGTGTATCCATGGGAACTCAGATGCGTGGCCGATGGGATGTAACGTGGAGCAACCACTTTGGAAACTGATTGGTGTTAATTTGTAAAGCTGACCTCAGGTGCCTGAGAGCCACAAATTCCCCTCTTAGTTTATGTCCTGGAGCGTGCACCAGAATCACCTGGAGGGCTTGTTAAAACACAGATTCCTGGGCCCCGCTGCCATTTCTGACTCAGTGGATCTGGGGTGAGGCTGAGGAATTTGCATTTCTAACAAGTTCCCAGATGCTGCTGCTGATCACTTTGAGAACAAAGGAAACTCTTGTCCCAGGAGACGTTTATAAGAATGTTCATAGCAACAATATTTGTAATAGCAAAACTGGAAACATGCCAAATATCCATTACTAGGATAATGAAGGAATAAATTATGGCACAGCCACATAGTGGAATATTGTACAGCAATGAACATAAATTAATTATAGCTACACACACCAACATAGATGAGTCTTCCAAATAGCATGTTGAGTGAAAAGAGCAAGTCCAAGAAATGAACATTTATAGTATGATGCTATTTTTATAAAGCTCAAACATGCAAAACTAAACAATGTGTTATTTATGGCTGCATGTGTTTGTGATAAAAACCATTTTTTAAGACAAGGGATAACCATAAGAAAGCTGGAGAGGCTATACTAAGACCAGGCAAAATGGACCTTAAAACAAAAACTGTTAGCAGAGATAAAGAGGAACATTTTGTAAAAGCAGTTTGGCAGTTCCTTAAAATGTTAAACATGGAGTTACTATATGATCCAGAAATCAGGTATATACCCAAGAAAAATAAAAGCATATGTTCACACAAAAACTTGTACACAGATGTTCATAACAGCATTTTTCATTCATAGGCAAAAAGTGGAAACAACACAACTATCCATAAGTTGATGAATGGATAACCAAAATGTGACATGGCTATAAAAAGGAATGAAGTACAGAAACATGCTACAACCTGGATGAACTTTGAAAACATCATGCTGAGGTAAAGAAGCCAGTTGTAAAAGTTGCATACCGTGTGACTCCCTTTACATGAAATGCAGCCAACTCTGCACATTGATGTGTCCACAACAGAAAACAATTCCTTGCCCTGTCCCGCCCATCTTTGTGACTGGCTCTCCGTCCACCCAGGACCCAAGCCAGAACACCGACAGTCATTGCCTCTCTCAGCCTCAACCCAACCAGAGACTGAGCAGCAAGTTTTTGAGTCTATCTCCCAAATAGTTCTCAAATCCACTCCCTCCATCCCTGCCATGGCCCTCAGGACTTCACCGTTGTCCACCAAGGCTGTCACAGCCTCCTCACCCATCCATCTGACGCTCTGCCTCTCAGCCCCATCTCCCCCCCAATCTACGCTCTACCCCAACAGAGGGATCCGTCGAAACCACAGACCCAAACTGTCAAAACTCTCCTCAGAGCCTTCACCTGAACTGCCGGCCCTGAAAGGGGAGGGGTGACCACTATCTCTGCTATTTGGGTTTTGCCTGGGGCTCTGGAAAACCTCCCTGTAAGCCAGCGGTGAGGGTAGCTCCTTGTAGGATCTACCACGCTCCCCCGCTGGTACATGGGCTGTTGCTGTCCTTGACAGCCTTTGTTAATCTTTGAACTTCTCTAGAACCATAATTTCTTCCTGAGAATGTTCAACTGAAGGGACTTGAATGAAGGGACTATTCACAGCAGCATTAAGGGAACAAACAAAGAATATCTAAGCACCCAGGAAGCCATGACCACCCCAAGCCTGCAGGGCCAAAGGTAGGAAATGTGTTAGAGGAGGTCCTGAGAACTGGAGCCTGAGGGAAGGTACCCTGGAGAGCAGGAAGAGCAGGGAGGAAGCAGGGAACAAAAATCCCATCCTCTCTCTCTAGTTGCCTCTGATCTCCTGCTGAACCCAACTAGAAGCCAGCCAGCCAGGGAATTGGTGAGGCAGTCCCAAGAGATCAGCCTCCCGAAGCCCAGAGGGAAGCAGAGCAGGGTAGAGGATGATTTATGGAAGGGTAGGTGGGGAACAATCAGCAGCCGTGGGAGTGAAGGGTGTGCCGTTGCCAGAGGAGGGGAGACAGGAAAGCAAGAATAACAGCTGTCCATGCGTGACCACCTGGGCTCCTCTGCAAGATGTGGCTCAGGGGCCACTGAACACATTGATTCTGCCAGGGGAGGTTCTCTCTTGCTTAGCTCCTCTCCCAGTTGCACTCCAGCCCGGCACTTTACCAACGCAAGTGTCACTGACAGCCTATAGGGGAGCCCTTAGTTTAGGCTATGAGTTTTCTCTATATTATTTCTCATTGCATTTTATTTTACAAATAACACAAGAAACAGGAAAATGATAAATCAACAGGATGCTTTTCCATTAAAAGAATGAAGTGTTCTTCTCTTATCTTAATCAGTTACCAAAGTCTCTTCCTTCCCTCCCCACCTTGTCTTTCATCTCCCAGTGCAATCTCTGGCCCAGGGGCACTGCCCAGACTACCAGAGATGGCTCAGCAGATCTCTGTTCACGAAACAACATGGTTAGTTAAGACCCAAATTTTGGCATTCTCCTCCCTCCTTCCTCTTCCTCACCTCCACCCCCACCATCCAAAGAGCCACTGTCATGGATGCTCCTGAATCCTCTCGATCATGCCCCTTCTCCCTACCCCCACTGCCACTGCCCTGGCTTAGCCACCAGCCTTCCGGCTGGCTCCCTGCCACCGCCCCCCTGCCTCTCATCTTACCTCCACCCTCTCCCTTCCACACCACAGCCAGAGTGGGTTTTTAAAATATGAAAATGAAAATGCCGTGTTGGTTTTATGTTTATTACAACGGTAATACATACTTTTTTTGAAGTTATACAAAAATAGAAAGCTATAAAGAAGAGAGTAAAAATCTCTCTTGGATTTTGTCTACCTCTTTATCCAGTCTCAAAGTGATGCTTACCAAAAAAAAAAAAAAAACCTACCCCCATTGCTTCCTGTCTTGAAATATTTGTTTGACTCCCATTGGGCTCAGGAAAAAGTTCCAATTCTCTAAGGTGCCAGTGATCTGGCCTCACCCATTTCCTAAGTCTCTTCTTTCACCATCAACCCGCTTGAGCTTTGCTCTCCAGCTTTCCCTAAATGGGCCATGCTCATTCTTTTCTCTGAGCCTTAGCAAATGATATTCCCTCTGCCTGGAATACCACTGAGCCTTCTCTTTTTCCTGTCTCACCCCTACCTGACTTTTCAGGCCTCAGCTTAGATGTTACTTTTCCAGGAAGCCTTCTCAGATTCCCTGTGTTCCCACCTCTCTGGTCCCGAGTACCCTGGACTTCCCCCAGCATACTGCTGGTCTCTCTGTTTGGCAGTGACCTCACCCTGAGATGAGGAGCTTTATTGCCCATTTCATAGATTTAGTGGAAGTGTCATGTCTATCAGCTCACATATTGGCATGTGAATTTGATGTTCCCTCCAAAAGAGAGTTGATGGAGATGGGAATGATTTTTAATTTGGAGGATGTATGTTGCTGATACTGCTCTGAATGCGTCTGGGCACTGTAATTGTATGATGCATACTGTTACAAAGTATGCAAGAAACAGATCCATGTAAACACATATAAACCAAAAACTGCAGCTTATTAATCAGAGAAATGGCATTTCACCTTGGGAAAAAGATACATTTGGTTATATCTGGGACAAAATTAATTTTGGCATGTATAGATATCATAAAAATCCTGAATCATGGAAACCCTCCTATGGCATTTATAAAGCTTTAACAAAAGATCTGGTTTAGAACTTTAAGTTTCTAGAAAGTCTGTGTCCTATATTAAATATGGTTATTTAAAAAGAAAAAAGAGTATGCAAATGAATGA
>JAQZBX010023000.1:0-31151 GCA_029593785.1 Cabassous unicinctus | reverse complement strand
GCAGCACAAGCAGCAAGGGGGGGATAAATAAATAAATAAATCTTTAAAAAAAAAAAGACAGCATGGGACATAAGCCCCCTCTCAATCGGAGGTGGAGTGGACGTCGCCATCCCAGAATCCTCGGGGCTGGGGGATGAGCTATGGACTAGAGTGGACTTACTGGTATTCTACTATAGACATATTGTGACTCTAGCAATGGAAGAAATTACAGCATTGATGTGGAGGCAGTGGCCACTGGAGGCTCTGGGGGCAGAGAGAGGGAAAGACAGTTGTAATATGGGGGCTTTTCTGGGACTTGGGTATCATCCTGAGTGAGGTTGTGACGACAGATATAGGCCGTTTTACATCAGCATGTAACATGCACAACTGGGTGGGAGAGAGTGTAGACTGTAATGTGAACTATGGTCCATGATGAGTGGCAAAGCCCCAGGATGCGTTTATCAATTGCAATGAATGTGCCACACTAATGAAGGGTGTTCGTGTGGGAGGGTGTCGGAGGTATGGGGAGTGGGGCTTATGGGAATACCTATATCTTTTGTGTAACATTTATGTCATCCAAGTATCTTTTAAAAAATAAAAAAAAAAGACAGCATGGAGGGAAGCGGAGGTGGCTCAAGCGATTGGGCTCCCGCCTACCATATGGAGGTCCCAGGTCCGGTTTCCGGTGCCTCCTAAAGAGAAGACGAGCAGACAGCAAGTGCAAACAATAAGGAGGAGGGGAATAAATAAATACTTATTTTTTTAAAAAAAGACAGCGTGGTGTTGGCCCAGGGGAAACAAACTGGCCAATGGAATTGAATAGAGAGCTCAGGAACAGACCCATGTGCACATAAGGAAACCTGATTTATAACAGAATGGGAACTGCAGAACATTTGGAAAAGAATGAACTTCTTTTTCTAATAATCAATAAAAGTTGAAAAAAAACAATGATATGTGGAGTTAAATAAAAAGGGACAGAATTAAAATACTTGATAAAACACACTCAAGTTGAGCAAGGGCTGAACTGGAGCTCAGGTGATCCAAACTCCTTATATTGTCCATGTGAGGGTGAGAGATACTAACTTTAGACTTGTTAACTTAGATATTCATGGTATAACTTCCAAACCAATTAAAGAGAAAACTGGAACACTGTGTGTGGGAGTTGGGATTGGGGATCACTACAAAAAAACTGCAAGAACTAAGAAAAAGGAAGTTTAGAAAAAGTAGTACAACTAAAAGGCACACACACACAAAACACAGAAGTTTGAGTATTTCAATATAATATTAAAAAAAGGGGGGGAGTGGTTGTAGCTCAGTGGTTGAGCACCTGTTTCCCATGTACGAGGTCCCAGGTTCAATCTCCAGTACCTCCTAAAAAAGTTACAATAAATATAAATGAGTCAAACTTGGCAGCTCAAAGACAGGGACTGTTAAATTAAATTTGTTAAAAATCCAGCTACTTGCTGTTTACCAAAGACACAGTTAAAACATAAAGCCATAAAAAATACATCCCTCACATACACTAACTGAAAAAAAAAAGCTGAATTAGCTACATTAATATCAGACAAAGTAGACTTTTTAATTAGCATTAGAGATCGAGAGGGTTACTACATAATGATATGTGCATGGAGTATTTCAAAGAATAACTCAGAGACAACTGCACATAAACAATTTACTCATATATATGAGGGAAAACAGCTATTCTATTTTGGGGTAATCTGATTAGTTAGCAATTTGCCACATGCCTTCCCTGAGTGCCTGTCTAGGGGAATTAGAGAAAATACTTTGAGTTACTGTTGGATTTCCTGGAAAACCTTGACTGTTGAGCTGTAGAGTTTGTGACCCCATAGTCCTTCCATCACATCAGCTTGCCAGATATGCACCATTTCCCTCTTCAGAAGTTTCTCAAAGAGGCAAAAAAAATCTAAGCTAACATGTGCCTTTTAAACAGAGGTTTAGAGAAAACTTGACAAATCCACCATCAGAGAGAAAGATTTTAATATGCCATTTTCAATTATTAACAGACAAAACAAAAACAAAACCCACAGTGAGGCTGTTGGATGTGAACCAAACAATTCATTAACAATCATTATTTACTGGCCATGTGTACAACCAGCACCCCCAGCAGGTAGAACATGCACATTTTTCTTAAGTGCATAAAGACCTATGTTAGAAATCGATAACAAAAAGACAAAGTAAAATTCCTCTTAAGTTTAGACTTTTAGTGGGTGCTGTTGACTGATGGGTGGATGAACAACCCAAGCCTGGGGCAGCCCTCATGGGAGGTGACGGTCCTGGCGGGCCTCCTGGGGACGGGTGCAGACCCTGACCTCACCCATGCATGGCCGTGCAAACAACTCCCACTTGGCAGCTGTCCACATACACACATACCTGCACACACGCACACACACCTTGAGGCATCAACACAAAGCACCTGGGACACCAGGGCAGGACCGTCTACGACCGTCACCTCCTGTCGGGTAACTGGCCTCAGAGAGGCCGTCCAGCAAGTGGCTAGGTTCAAATCCCAGCTCTGCAGGGGAGCAGCTGAGTGACCTCAGAGGCTGCTCACTCCAAGACCGCCCCCTGTAATGTGGGGACAGCCTGCCCATCTCCCGGGGTGGTGTGGAACATGCCAGCCACAGCAGGCATTGAGGAAACTTGCCAACTTAGGGCCTGGGTGGTGGCTGCCAAGCTGATGATTCCAGGGACAGACTGGGGGCTCTACGGGGTGTCCAGGCCAGTTGTGGGCAGCGGACCCATGAAGTGGCGGCTCAACCTATAGAGCTCAGAGTGTGAACCCGTGTGGGGGCAGCCACAGATTTATTAGGGCCCGAGTCAGTACACAGTCTTGGTTCTCACCTGCCGCCGCCACTATCCCAAACATCTGTCCGCTGTGTCCAGTTACAAGAGGTTCACCTTGGCCACCACCTGCTTGCAGCCGGTGACCGCAAACTCGTGGCCCGCCACGCGATAGTAGCTGAGATGCGCCGCCAGCTGCTCGGCGAGGGTCTGCTCGGGAAAGAAGCCCTCCCCGGCCATCTCGTCCCGGAAGCAGTTGACAACGTCCCACTTGTCCAGCAGCAGGAAAGGCACGATGACCG
Source organism: Cabassous unicinctus (assembly GCA_029593785.1). Classification (NCBI taxonomy): domain Eukaryota; kingdom Metazoa; phylum Chordata; class Mammalia; order Cingulata; family Chlamyphoridae; genus Cabassous; species Cabassous unicinctus. The sequence continues at coordinate 28,068 of JAQZBX010023000.1, read as the reverse complement.
CATCCTTCCAAAGCGGGTGCTCACGGGCCAGGAGCGCCCACAGGCTGGCGCGCAGCTCCTCCTGGGCCTGGGCCATGGCCACCGCGGGCCAGGTGACACGACCGCCGCCAGGGCGCACAGGCAGCGCGCGGGACGCGTTCTGCAGCACGAAGCGGGTGATCTCGCCGCCGCCGGCGCCGCTGAGGAGCACGTAGATGGCGTTGTGGAACTGGTGGGACCGCTGCGGTTGCAGGAGGCCGTGCAGCTCGTCTAGCAGCGCCGGCGGCATGAAATCCACCTCGTCCAGGACCAGGAGCGGGGTCTTCTCCTCCGCCTCGGCCCGCGCCACCACGTCGGCCACGCGCCTTGCCAGCTCCTCGCGACAGGCCTGCGCGGCGTGCGGGTCCGGGCAGTGGTGCCGCGCGTCGTACTGCAGCACGAGCGCGCTGTCGTCGAGCACTGCGCGGAAGTGGCGCGCCAGCAGGCGGCCCACGTGGCTCTTGCCCACGCCGCTGGGCCCGTGCAGCGCCAAGAGCAGTGGGCGGCTGTGCACGTGCGTGGCCAGGTAGTCCCGCAGCAGCTCCACGATGCGCCCCACGGCGGCCGGCTGGCCGAACACGGCCCGCTGCAGCGCCTTCTCAAGCCCGTCGAGGTCGTAGCGCAGGGCGTTATCGTCCAAGTTCTCGATGGCGTTGAGCACCTGGAAGCCCACGATGGCCACAAGCAGCAGCAGGCAGCGCTGCGCGCGGCTCTGACGCTCAGCGCGCGGCAGGTACTTGCGCGACTTCTCAGGGTAGAGCACCACGCGGCTGCGCCGGCGCCTCTTGCGCGGCGCCCTCGAGGACAGCTCCGCGGGGCCGTCGAAGGTGAAGAACTGTGGCTGGTCTGAGCCCGCGCGCGGCGCCCGGGGCCCGACGTCCGGGCCCGCGCTCGCCAACCCCACGCCCGGCAGCAGGAAGCGTTTCTTGCGCAGGAGGCACACGCGGCGGCGCAGCCGAAGCACGGCGCGCACGGGCGCGATCACGCACGAGCCGGTGCGGGCGCTGGGGGCGGCCTCTGGCTCCAGGCTGGGCTGGCCGCCGTCCATGGCTCCGGGGCGGCGCTCCGCTATGCAGGTCGCCGTCCCTGCAACAGGAAGACCGAAGGGTCTCCAGACCCCCGCCACGGCCCTCTGCCCCGAGCAGCCTGAGGTCCTTTCCCGGAGTGACCTTCCTGCGGGGCGCGGCCCGGGTTAGCCCACGGCCAGGGCCCGGCCCGGCCTCCCTGGGCCCCAGCCTCGCCTCGCGGACCAGGAAGCCGCTCCCCGGCGGGGCCCCATGCAAATCCCTCGGGTCTTCCCAGAAACAGCCGCGGCGGCCGTGAGGAAGTGGCTTGGGGGGCGGGCAGGGAACAGCTTATCGAGCTGCCCACCCGGCTTCCGGGAGGAGGAGTCGACCCCGCACCCATTGGGGCAATGAAGGGTCACGCCCGGACCCCGCCCCCGCCCTCAGTTCCGACTGCCGGGCGCCAGCTGCCCTCCACACCCCGAGAGGGGACGGCGGGGAGGCCCGAGCCCCCCCGGGAGCCCAGAAGCCTCAAGAACACGCGGGGGGGCGGGGTCTGGCCGGAACTTCTGCTTTCAAGTGGGCCCAGCCCTGCCCAGGCCTCCCGGTGCTCCCAGCTGCCCACCCTGACACCGAGGCCCTCCCAACGTGCCAGCAGTGAGCACACTCGGGGGCGGCGGCAGGGAGCCAGCCCCCCAGAGTCGGTGGGCGTGGGGGTGCAAAGAACAGGAGGCGGAAAGGGCGAGTGGGAAGTGCGGAGCGCCGGCGGCGCGGAGCCGGGGGCAGGAGGCGGCGGGGGCGAGCTGCGGGACAGGCTGCGCGCAGGCCCCGGGCGCACCCCTTACCCGCAGCTGCGCCCGCCCCGCCGGCCCCTGTCTGCTCCAGACGCCGCGCCTGGGCTGGGGAAGCCGGAAACGCTGGCCTCACAGGGTGGGAGCCTCACGGGGCCAGCTCAGGCCTGGAGGGGGCAGCGACACCTGCGGGTCCCCAGGCTGCGTCCGGGCGGGAGGAAGCTCTGGGCAGGTTTCCGCTTCTATGCAAAGGAAGTGAGTCAGGGGGTGCGCGCAGACGGCGCAGGCGGCCTTGGGACGGCGGAGGCCCCGGCGGAGAGGCCTGGCGGGCCCAGCCGCCCCGAAAGCCTCCCGGCTCCAGGGACTGAGCCCGCTCCCCCCGACTCCCTACCCCAGGGCTCCTGAGCTCCTGGCGCCCCCGTCTGTCCTTCCACCCACCCCACCTCCTGCCCCTCCCCACACGGGACCTGGCGGAGGTGCAGGGGGGCCGGGGGTGGGCTGGGTCCTTTGCTAGCTGGTGCCCCCAACCCTTGCCCTAATTGCTCTCCCCCACCTCTTTTCTCCCCCTCCTCTGACCCCCAATCTGGAGCCCGCAGAGCAGGGCTCCCTTCCTTTTCCTCCCCCTCGTCTTTACAATCCTGGGTCTCCACGCCCCATCTCCCCTCACCTTCCTCTTCCTCTCCCCCAGCCTGGGCTCCCGGCAAAGACCTGGCACTGGGGAGGGGCCTCCACAGCTCAGGCTCCGGCTGGAGTGGAGGACGCCACTTGGGACCAGGCGTTGGGAGGCTCTGGACGCCTCCCTCCCCCACCCGCTTGCCCCCCACTCCTCATCTCTGCAGAGGGCTGACCCCCAGCACCTCCCGTGGTCCCCCTAGAAGCCCCATGTGGCAGAGGCCCTGGTCATTCCCAGGCTGTTGTCTGCAGCCCGGACAGGTCAGTCTCACCTGAGGAGGGGACAGCAGTGGACGGCGGCTAGATTACCTGCTTGTCAGCCATACACTCCATCACCTCCAGTCAAGCCAGCCCCAGGCCCTGTGCCCACCAGCACCTCCCGACCCTGGGGAGTCCTGAGACCCCCAACCTCCAGAGTCCCAGGGTTGTTTGGGCCAGACCCCATGCTGCCACCTTTTGTCACATGGGCCCCTGCCTGGGACACCACCCCCTTGGCTCTGCTGCCTTTCCTTCCAGGCTCCATTCCTGCTCTCCCTGCCCTCGCAGGGCCCACCAGCAGCGGGAAAATGCTCAAGCCTGGGGTGGGGGGAGGCTGCTCTCCAGGATGTGGGACTTGCAGGCCCCTGAGGCCACCTCTGGACATGGCCTTGGGAGTTGTTGTCTGTCCATCCAGCCCCCTGGCATGATCAGTGTTGCCCTCCCCCAAGTCCTGCCCCCAGACAGCTGCTTCTCACCTCTCTTGGGGGGGGGGCACCTGGTGCAGTCGGGAGGGCATGGCCCAGTCTCAGGCCTGCCTGGGGTCTGCCCAGGGCCAGAGGGGGCCCATGGAGGCCCTGCTCGGTGCTGGGGGTGGGTCCCTAGGGGCCCCTCAGGCTCTGTGATGCTCTTGCCAGTCTGCGTGCTTCTCCTGGCTCAGGGGTCCAGGTGGGGGCACTGGGGTCCTGCAGGGAAGGGGCAGGCCTGTCACTGAGTGGGCCCTGGGGGCCGGGGGCCAGGGGTGGGCCCCACCTGCCATGCTCTCTGGCGCAGTCTACGGCCCAGCCTTAGCTGTCTGGGAAGCAGTTGAAGAGTTAGGGTCCCCGAGGGAGTGGGGGGTAGAACCTCAAAGTCGAGCGGTTCTCGGTATTGGGCTTTTATCTCAGGATTACGCCTAGAGAACCTGACCCAGAGAGGAGGCTCCTGCATCACGCAGCAGGCCTGGAGCGGCCCTCACGCATCAGCGGGTCAGTGTGGTGGGGAACCAGGCGTGACAGCCGTGGGGGCGGCCGCTCTGATCTGTGGGAGGCAGGGCCCCAGGAAACGGGTGAGCGCGGTGCGTGCAGTAAAGGCGGCATCCAGCAGCCGGGCCCTGCGTCCCCAGCCCTGGAGGGAGCCAGAGCCCAGCGCAGCGCCCTCTGCCCTCTGAGCCTCAGCCCCCACCTGAGGCCTAGACGTGGGGGCTCCGGCAGCCACACTTCCTCACCCCCAGCTGCCCAGGCAGCCTGAAATAGCAGCCCTGGCCGGTAGGCGTTCCCCGTCCCTGCCCAGGCACAACACTTTATTACCACAACACTTTATTTACACAAAGGAGGTCCCACACCCTGCAACTGTCCCCCTGCGGGCAGGGGCTCTGGGAGACTCCAGGCCCAAGTGCAGGGGCCTGGGTGGTCCTAGGCCTTGCCACGGGGGCTGCCGGGACCCTCCACACCCGCGCGGCCCCCTCACCACACTGGTCACATGTGCTCCGTCCAGCACACGCTCACGCCTGCCGCTCATCCACCGCGGCCAGCCTGCCCCTTCCCTCCAGCATCGGCCTGTGGGAGGCTCCAACAGACACCGAGGGCCATGGGCAGTCCCTCCGCCCCCTACACATGGGAAACGGGGCTCTTTTCTAATCCCAACCACCACCTGCCTGCCTTTGCTACACAATCAAAACCCAGGGCACAAGGTGGAACCAATGGGAAGCTTCCAGGGACAGGGCAGAACCTCCCCAGGGCCACAGACCACGCCCAGCGCCCAGCCTAGCTCCAGACCAGCAGTGCCAAGGCACAGACGAGGGGCCTGCCTGGGGGTCAGGGCCAGGACCCCAGCAGCCCTCGGTGAAGACACCCGCCCCAGGGCAGCCTTCCAGGAGACTGGGGCATGGCTCCTGCAGGCCCAGCGGGGGAGCCTCTCCTGGCTTCAGAGCACAGCAGGGGCAGGCACGGCCGGCAGGGGCAGCTCCAGGGCCGGTGTCTCTGCGGCCTGGGCCGGGCTCGGCTTCCGGTGGTCCAGCTGTTCCAGTTTCTCACCAAGCTGGGAGTACAGATCCTTTACAGCCTCCCCGCTCTGCAGAGAAACGGGAGAGATAGTAACCGCCCAGAGCAACCACCCTGAAGGGGGTGATTGTGCATGCCCCAGCCAGCTGCCCCGGGGCCAGGGGCACCCACCTGGCCCGTGGGCTCCAGTGCCTTCTGCAGGGCCTCCAGCTTGGACGGGGCCACTCGGTGGTGCAAGTGGATCAGGAGCCGCAGTGCGTGCCGGTGCACACTCTCCTTCCTGCAGGAGGGGCACAGGCAGGCTGCAGGAGGGCCCTGAGAGGCCCCCAGATATGCCGGTGGCCAGACCTTTGGTCCCCTCGCTCAGCCGTGCACATCCTGAGGGGCGCCGGCCCAGACGGGGTAGGACTGTGTGCCCAGGGGTGCCGGCGGCCGGTGCTAGCATCTGGCAGACCCTCCGCTTGCTCCTCCCACCAGAAGGGCCACCAGCAGCAGCCCCCCAGGCCGCTGTGGACGTGAGCTGCAGGACCAGACACCCTCGCCAGGCCTGGGGAGCACCCTGTGCCCAGGCACCTTGGCGAGGCAGTAAGGAGGAAGCCGTCAAAGAGGCTGGTGCAGAAGTCCTCCAGGGCGAACTCGTCAGCCAGCAGGGCCAGGCTGCCCGTGAGCAGGTGCAGGAAGATGTCACTGAACGCCAGGTCGCCGCAGGTCTCCACTGCAACAAGGCAGGCGGCAGCCTGTCCCACTCCCGCCCTCCTGCGGCCGGGCCCTCAGACCCCTGCCTGGGGGAGGCTGGCGAAGCAGCCCCCAGGCACAGCCAGGGGTGTGGGCGCCTTGAGGGGGCACAGGGTTCTGAGGACCGACGGGTGGAGGGCGGCCCAGCCAGACACCGCTGGGCACGGGGACCCAGAGAAGCGGGGCTACGGCACTGGGGACAGGAGGAGCGTGGGGATGGGGCGGGCGGCAGCAAGGATGATGAGAGCTGATCGCGGACGGTGGGCTAAACTGACCCCCAAAGAGGTAGAAAGGCTAAGTAGCCCAGTAACCCGAGAGGAAACAGAAGCTCCAAAGCGCCACCTGAGTTCTACCAAACCATTTAAGCTGTTCTAGAAGAAACAGAAAACACATTTTTCCAGTGTATGAAACCAACATACACCACCACCAAACAACAGACACAGCAAAAGGGCTGACAGAAAACCTCATGAAAGCCGCCGATGCGGAGCCCAGAACCGGTGGGTCTGGGAGCAAAGCTAAGGCTCACCCCACGCAGGAGCTACCCGGCAGGAACGAGGGCCTGCTCAGGGTCAGGATGCCACGCACCAGCGGCACGGGGCTGACGGACCGCGAGGGGCAGGCGGAGCACGCCCCCACGCCTCAGGAAACCAGCACCTGGGTGGTGACGGGGACCCTGTGACAACGGAGCACCTGGACACTGGAGGAGACAGCAATGCCGGGGTGCAGCGGACAGTGCCCCCCGCCCTTAGTGCTCAGACCTGACTGTCTCGTCCAGCCTTGTCTCTGGCCGCCTCCTGGGTCCTCAGGACAGGCTCACGTGTACGTGGACAAATGCCGACTGCGCCAAGTCCACGGGCCGAGGGTGAACGCGGGGGAGCGAGCAGACCAGAGTGTGGGCATGCCCTTGTGTGAGCCCCGATCTGAGCAAACCCTGTGCACCCGGGCGCCTCGAGTGCCAGACGTCCAGCCAACCCCACCAAGGGCGACAACGGTCTGGGGCTTGCGACTTTACGGAAGCGTTCTTACTTCACAGACCTACAAGCTCTGGAACGTCACAGTGTCTGGGGTTTCCTGTGAGATCCTCGTTCGAGGGAGGGGCTGGGGGACGAGGCACCACGTGCCCGTCATGGCTGCCAGGGGTAACCCCACTATCCTTGTTGCGGTAGCCAGAAGGTGTCCACAAGGGAGAGTGAAGCACAGACAAGAGACAGTAAAAGCCAACATCCAGCCTTACTAGAGCCTACTAACGACGTGAGAATGAACGTGCTCTCCCTGAGCATGACTAGAAAACAAAGGTATTTCCCATCGCATTCCTGGTCGGCGCAAACACCACACCACACCACACCCCGCTGCCAGCAGGCCAAGGGCCCCACAGGCTCCACGAGCTGTGAACGGACCTTACGTGGCAAAAGGGGCTTTGCAGACGTGACTCAAGTAAGGGCCTTGATGTGTGAACGGAGCAGGGGGAGAGAGGCGAGGAGGGGCCATGCCGAAGGACCCCAGGTGGCCTCTGGAAACGGAGTCTCCCTGAACCCCAGAAAGGGCTGGCCCTACTGACACCCCGACTTCAGCCCGGTGAGACTGGCTTCGAGCGGCAAGAGGGTGGGCGGCTGCTCTCAGCCCCCGTGTCTGTGGTCACGTGTCACAGCAGCCACAGGAAACCGAAGCAAGTTCAGTGGGGGCAGCTGGGAATCAACTAACACCTACGCAGCAAGGCCGGAACACGTGACGCACACGCCATTGTCAAGATGTGAGTACCCTGGAAAAACCCTTGGCGGGAAACGTACGAGGCTATCACGAAGAAACCCTGAGGCCCCAGGCAAGTCCACGGGGCCAAAGTCTGGGCCCTGGGGGTGCCCTGACCCCCACGGCCTCCGAGGGTGGCTCCCGACCATCGGGGCACTGACCCTCATGGGAAAGGCATCCTCAACAAAGGGACCCAGACCCCCGGGGCCTCTGTAGGAACGTAGAGCTGAACCCGCCCTGGCTGTACACGAAAATAGAAGCCCTCCTGGCGGAGCAGGAGGTGGGAACGTGGAGAGCAGCCCAGAGGCTCGGGGTGGAAGGGGGTGGGGGGGACAGGCACCGGGGCTGGGGGCCGGGGCTCACCGAGGCCAGGAAGCAGGCGCAGCAGCGCGTTCTTGTTCCTCTGCCTGGCGAGGTGCAGCACGTAGTACAGCCCCACCTCGCAGGCCATCCGCTGCTCCTGCAGGAACCTGGCAGGCACAGTGGGGACACAGCCGCGTGCTGGACACTGCAGGCCGCCTGAGCACGGTGCCCGGGGCTGCGGCTCCCCCACCTGCTGACCGCCAGGGTCCCTTACTTGGTAAAACTCTCCGGAAGCGTGTTTGGGTATGTGGTCGGGGCTTTCTCCTCCGCCGGGAGTTTCTGGTCCACGTTGAAGGTATGGTCGTCCACCACAAAGGACATAAGTGTGGGCAGGAACCTGGTGACCAGCCCCACCTCCTGGGCACGGGAGGGGGCTCTGTGAGCAGACCCCGCCCCGCCCCACCCAGCTCCTCTGCCTCAGGCCAAAAGGGTAGCGGGAATGACCCAGAACAACCAAGTTACCATCTTGGGCTCCCTGAAGACCTGGCTGTCGATCATGTCCCAGGCGCCCTGCCCCAGGGCAAGCATGCGCAGCAGCAGCAGCAGGTCAGGGCTGTCCTGGGCGGGCAGGCGAGGCCTCAGCACGCGCTCCTCACCACCCCGCAGCTGCCGGTTCCCCGTGCCCTACCAGCCCCCTCCCAAGAGGGAGCTGTGCTGTCCCGGCGGGCGCCTCCCCGCCCCCACCCAGGCCTGCCACTCACCCTGGGCAGCGTCTCCTGGCCGACCAGCTCCTGCAGGTGCCGGATGGTGCTCAGCGCCAGCGTGTTGATGGCAAAGGGGTCACACAGGATCATGGACAGATCCCTGCAAGGACGGGCCTGGGCGTCAGCCTGGAGGCTGCGTGGCCTCTCGTCCCAGTCCCGGTCAGAGGCACGGAGCCCCCATGGGGCGGCACAGGCGGGGCGGCCAGGCCTTCCGCTGCACACGGGGGCGACGGCCTCTTTCCATTCGGAGCACGCGAATCCACACTGTGTTTCTTTCAAAGAAAAGCTTAAGGTTCACAATCAGTTCTTAAATTCCAGAAGGTACCAAGTTGTTAAAAACTCAGTCACGCTTTGGTTCTGGAAACTGACCAGATGCCTCAATTCAGCAGGTGTCCCACACGGACAATTAGTGCAAAGAAAGGGCGAAAGAGCGAGGATGCTGGCATCCCAGCGGGTGGGCTGCTCGGCACCAGAGCTCAAAGCTGACCTGGGGGCAGGATGCCAGGAAGCAGCCCACCCCGGCAGAGCTGCCAGCACCTGTGTGCACCTGCCCCATTGGCCCACCCCTTGCCTGGGGTCTGCGGGCACCGCCCCCAGCCACAGAGCCAAGCGTCGTCCGCCCTCCCAGCCTTGTCCCAAGGAGTCGTACCCACTGGCCTGGCGCCGGCCAGCTGTCCAAAGCACAGAAACGAACCCGAGCCCTCTGCCAGCACCTGGGGGCTCAGTGGGGCACCCTGCAGGCCAGGTAGGGAGGCACGTGGGCAGAGGAGGCTGGGGGGCCAGGCTGGGAGACCCTCACCCCAGGACCTGCTCCTGCCCCTTCTTCACTCCATCGAGGAAGCCCTGCAGCTCCCGGGCTCTCTTGCTGTCCACAAACCTCTCACGGATGCAGGCGTCCAGGCACCAGGTGAACTGTGGAGAGAAACACAGTCACGATGAGGCCCCCGCTGCAGGCTGGACCCCTGGTGGAGGGCCTAGGACAATCAGAGCCTGCCCTGAAAGGCAGCGCTGGGCCCAGCCACTTGCCCAGGCACAGCCATGGGGACAGATTCTGCCTCTTGGGACCTGCAGGCTGAGGACGTCTGCGTGCCTGTGGAGCACATGTGTGCCAGCAAAAATGCGCAGCAGCCGGGCCCAGTGCACCCGATGGCGAGGCTGTGGGGGGAGGCGAGCACCCGCCCGCAGGCCTGTGGTCACTGGCGCGGCAGCTTGCCCTCCTTCCTCAGGTGGGGTGAGCAAAGACCCCAAAGTGGCCACTGGGCCACTCACAGGCCACGCCGGCCCACCCAGGTGGTGGGTAGCCTGCAGCTGGCACAGGCCAGAGAACAGCCTCAGGCCCGCTGTTGGCCTTGCTGGCCCCCAGTGCACCCAAGACAGACAAACCCCAGAGCGCATCCTCAAGTGCCCGGAGGGGAACAAACGTGACAGTGGGACTCCATGGCTGAGGCCTGCCTAGAGGGCCTGGGACCCAAAGAAAGGGGGCGTTCTCTGGGGCCAGGAGGGCGCACAGGCAGGCACTGCACGCTGGTGGGACAGCGTGGTCACTGAGGGCTGCTCGGGTCTGTACTGGGCAATGGTGCAGGGCAGGGAGCCCCATTTGCTGCCAAGACCCTGGAGGGCTCCAGGGCAGGGCAGGGCGGGGCCAGAGCAAGTGGAGCCGGAGCCCGTGGAAGGGGCACCCCCGTGTCTGCCAACTGCCTTCAAGGTGGGGTCGCTGGAGCACATCCGCACTCCAGAACCGGGCTTGGGAGCCCTGGGCCAGCCCAGAAGGAAGTGTGAGGAAGAGGTGGCGAGCACACAGGGAGGGAGCGCGGCCTCACCTTGTGGCAGGGGTCGACGGCGCAGATGTCACTAACGTCCAGGTCATGCAGGGACATGAGCAGCTCAGCCCGCAGTGTGCAGTAGTGCACGCTCCTCGTGCGCAGGAAGAGCGTCCGTAGGAACTGCAGCACCATGTCGTACAGCTTCACGTTCTTCCCCACCATCTGTGTCAGCTTCTGCACCACCTGGGGCAGGGGGCCGGGCCTGGGTTCGGCGCCCACCAGAAGCCCCCAGCCCGTGTGAGCACCCCCCACCCCACTACCAGTGCACCGAGCACGCGCAGGGTCAGTGTTTGCAGAAGCCACGCCCCCTTTCCCAAGGTGGTCCTTGCCGTTTCTGACAGCACCAGCGCTTTTTTAAAAAGTCATAAATAAGGTCAGTTGCCAAAGCTTAATAATTTATCTTAAACTGTGGTAGACTATATGTAACACAAATCATCTTACCAATTTAAGTGGACAATTCCCTGATGATGACAGTTTGTAACTGTCACCGCTGTCTGTTTCCAGACTATTTCCATCACCCAAACCAAAGCTCACGCTCACTCAGCGAAAACTCCCCCTTCCATCTCCCACCCCTGGTCACCACTATTCTGCTGTCTCTATGAATTTGCTTATTCTAAGTATCTCACATAAGGGAACTTATACAGAATTTGTCCTTCTTTGTTTGCTTACTTCACTCAACATGATGTCTTCGAGGGTCATCCACTGGCAGCTCATACCAGCACTTCACTTTTTACAGATGAAGATTATTCCACTGTATGAACAGACCACATTTTGCTTATCCATTTATCTGTTGATGGACACATGGGTTGCATCCACCTTTTGGCTATTGTGAATAATGCTACAATGAACATAGGTGTGCAAATATCTGTTCAAGTCCCTGCTTTCAATTCTTTGAGGTATGTACCTAGAAGTGGAATATGGTAATGCTATGTTTAATTTCCTAAGAAACCACAAAACTGTTTAACACAGCAGGTGAACCATTTTACATTCCCACCAACAATGCACAAGGATTCCTATTTCAACACTTATTTTCAGTTTTTTAAATAACAGCCATCCTAGTGGGTGCTATCTCTTTGTAGTTTTAACTTGCATTTCTTGATGGCTAATGATTTTGAGCACCTTTTCATATGCTTATTGGCCATTTGACTATCTTCTTTGGAGAAAAGTCTGTTCAAATCCTTGGCCTACCTTTTAGTTGGATTGTCTTTTTGTTGTTCAGTTATAGATGTTTTTTATATATTCTGGGTATTAAACCCTTATCAGATATCTGGTTTCCAAATATTTTCTCCCTTTCTGGAGGTTGTCTTTTCACTTCATTGATAACGTGCTTTGATGCACAAAAGTTTTGTTTTTATTTTGATAAAGTCCACTTTTTCTCACACTGAAGACTTTGTTGATTCTTTCTTCCACTATTCATATCCACTGCTGAATCTGTCTAATGAGTTTTCCATTTCATTAGTTGTACTTTGCAGCTCCAAAATGTGTTTGGTTCCTTTTTATTATTCCCATCTTTTATTTTGTTTAGATGTGTTCCTAATTTCCTTTAATTCTCTGTATATGGATTCATTTAACTCACTGAACACATTTAAGACAGTTGATTTAACATCTTTGGCTAATAATTACAAAATATGAGCTTCCTCAGGGATGGTTTCTGGTAAATTCATTCCTGTGAATGGGCCATACTTTCCCATTTCTTTGTGTGTTTTGTAATTTTTTGTTGAGAACTAGACATTCTCAGTATTGTGTTGTTATTGCTCTGGAGATTTAGTTCTCTAAATCCTCTGGGATTGCTAGGGTTTTGGTATTTTTTTTCCTTGTTGAGGGCTTAGCTGTCAATTTATAACTTTTCCAAACTATTTTTGTTCCCAAACAAGAAATGGAAGGAGAAAAGTGGAGAGAAAAAAAAAGGTACTGCCTCCTTAAGACCCTTCTAACACTTCTGCCGAGGGAGGGTGGAACAATGGCTGTTCTCAGAGCTGGCCCCCAGCTGTCTGAAGGAGCTGATCAGAAGCTGTGGCCAGTGATCAGAGTACGCTCTCCCAGTTTTGGGAGACCTAGGTTCTATAGCCCACCCTGGCCCCACCCCCACAAGCTGCACCAGGAGCCCGGGCTGCATAGGTGAAAATCACAAGTATTTACTGCAATTCACTGGTCTCTTCCTCTAGCTCTTCTCTGGGTGTTGCACCGTGTTCCACTGTCCTCCTGGGTTCCAAAGCATATGATTCTGTCAGTTCCTACCAGTTCAGTAATTGTTGTAGTGGAGGGACTGATTCCTGGAGCTTCCTGCTCTGCCTTCTTCCCACAATTTTCCGTCTCCAAAGTATTTTAAAGCATCATGGGTCTGTGACCCACTGCTATGCGCCTCGACCCCAGGGCTCACCACCATGGAGGGGAAAGGGCAGAAGGTCAGAGCTGCCAGAGGTCTGCCCACTCAAGGCCCGTATCAGACACGGTCCAGGCACAGTCATGGAGGAAATGATGCTTCCAGGGCAGCCTGTCAGTGGGAAATGGCTGCCTGCAGAGGAGCAAGTGCAGCCAGGGAGGGCAGGGAGCCAGGGTTGTGACCACTTCCAAGGAGGAGCAGAAGGGCTAGGAAGGGGGAGTTTCCCTTGCATGCCTCTCTCTTTTCAGCTTCTGACCATCAGCATTTCTTAGGTGCATAAAAATGTGAAAATATTTTTAAAAACAAGACCAAGTTAAGATAAAACAGGTCCAGCAATCACCTCACAGACAGGACATCAGTGCCATGGACACTCAGTTACCAGGAGACAGAGGAAGGGGTGAGAAAAAGGCAGAGGGACATGTGGAAAACCCCACGTCCCGCATGGGCACTCAAAGGCGCCACCTGATAATGCTGGACAAGAAAGAAGCTTATGAAGATTTGAAACTAGAGCTAAAACTAACACTCTGAAAAGGGAAGGGTGCTGTGGCAAGCCACACCCCCTCCACTCAGAGATGGCCTGGAACGTCACCAAACAGCAAGGACCCCAGATGCATGTGGCAGCTGAGAAGTGCCATGAGTGCAAAAGACACTCCAGATTTCAAAACCTAGCTTTAAAAAAAAGCAATGTAATAGCTCTCACTCATCATTTTATACTAATTACATGCTGAAGTCACAATGCCTCGATTTAACTGGGTTAAAGGAAACGTACTATTAAATTTGATTTTGTGTTTGTTTTTTTTTTAATATACCTAGCAAAAAATTTTAACTCACACGGTTCACTTTAACTTTCTAGTGGACTGCACTGTTCTAAAGGTAACCAGTCAAGAAAGCTCAATACAAAAGGGAAAAAGGCAAGCAATTCCAAGGTGGGGCCTGGAGTTATTTCCTACGCGTAACAGACCAAGAATTCACACTCCAAACATAGCATGTTATTTAGAAATGTGACGTTAAAGACCTAAAGAAGTTGTCTCTTAGAGGCAGCAATGGGGAGTCTGGTTTTTCATCGAAGGCCCCTCTGTAGGTTTTGACTTTGGTCACACATCATTTTGTTGGAAAGCAAAATAAACACAAACTCAACAGCAGTCAACAAAGCCAGGACGGCGTCAAGGGAGACAAAGCAAAGACCCCCTTCAAGCAGCCCCTCACCCTTGGAGGAGCAGAGCGGCCACGTTCACAGGGGACGGGGCCACGAGAGCCCCCCGAGGCCACCCAGCTGAGCAGGCTGCAGGCACGCACGGCCTCCCCTCACCTCGCCCTGGCGCCTCGTCTTGGGAGAAGGGCTGAAGAAGTTGTGCAGGACGGAAAGCTCAGTGCTGAAGAGGGCACTCTCCTTCTCCAGGATGTACTGCTTCAGCAGCGGGGAGACCTCGTCGCCGAAGAGCGCCTGGTTGTCTTGCCAGATCTGCCTCTTCACCTCCACTGCACAGGCCCGATACAGCTCCTTGTCGGCCATCACCAGCTTCAGCTTCTTCTCAGGAACCTACGGGATGCCAGAGCCTCCTGTGTGTGCACTGGTCCCCAGGGAGTCTCAAGGCAGGTCACAGCAGACTCCTCCAGGCCAGCCCCACCCGTGGAGGAGGGCGGCACCTGCGACCAGCCACCCAGGCGGCACTGCGACCACGGTACCTGCCAGTGACCATGCTGAATACGGCCATCCCAATACGGCCCGACTCAAAGGCTGAGCTCCCACCTCCACCTGATTCTTAAGGAGAAGCAAGTGCAGAAAACACACCCGGAGCCACACTCACCTTGGGCAGGCAGCCTACCCAGCGTTCCTGGAACTAAGCTGAACCCTGGACCAAGCACACATGCAGAACCTACACCAACTAGGGCACGTGGCCGTGCAGGGCCCCAGGACACACTGGCTCCCGAGAGGGCTGGCCCTGTGGCTTTTACCTTGGGCAAGTGTTTCATGACGCACATCACCACTGGCTGCAGGGATGGCATCTTCACCAGAGAAAAGCTCTTCTCTAGAAGATCTTCCAGTTTCTTGTATCTGAAGACAGGCACATGACTGAAGGTTTAGCAAAGGGTCAAATCAGAAGCTGCCTGTCCCCAGACATGACAACTAATGGGACCAAGAGTCTTCATGTGCATGACACATGGGGGTGGAGGTCACTCAAATACAATGCCAGGCCCAGACAAGCTCTGTAAGTGGGGCCAAGGAAACATCCAGTGTTGCTGAGTCAATTTCAAGGTTAAGAAGTGGCTGCAGTCAACCCTGTCCCCAGGTTCACCTGCAGACCCCTACCTCTCCTCCGCCTTCCCCTCTGCTGCAATGGCCGACACTCTCTCCAGCAGCTTGTCCCGCAGCTCATCAAACACGGACTGGTGGAACTCCAGCCGGGGGGTCCCATGCAGGTCCAAGAAGGGCAAGGCCGACTGCAGGGACGGCAGGAGCACGCCGTTTTCCGTCTGGGGGAGGAGGGGGTCAGAGTGCGGGCGATACTGCTTATGCAGTGACAGCAGAAACCTCGGCGGAACCAAGGCCGGCCCCTACCCCAGGTGCCCTGAGAGAGCATCTTCTAGGTTGTTTCCAGGGGCGCTGGCTGTCTCAGCAAAACTTGGAAACCTTCCAAAGGCCCATCAACAGGACAGCGCAGGGCGTCCTGGCACATCCAATACAGCTTCCCAAAGGACCCCGCCCACCTGGAACTGCTCGATGGCTTTCAGCGGCTCAGTGCAATTGGTCAGCGTCTCTTTCAGGTCCTCGCCGTTGGCCACGCCCAGGTCCTGCAGCCCCGCGAACAAGGCCGAGGCCCCGGACCCCGCCCGGCCCGGCGCCCCATCCCCGGCCCGTTCGCCAGGCGCCGCCCCCGCGGGCGCCGCGGGGCCCCCAGAACCCCGCTCCCCCGGGCCCCGGGGCCCGCTCGAGCCCCGCTCCCCCGCGCCCTCCAGCTCGGCCAGGTCCAGCCCACAGCGCGGCCCCGCGGCCGCCGACTTCCGCCCCGCTGCTGCGGCTGCCGGCCCCCGAAAAACGCCGCCGGGGCCGCGCAGAGGCTCCCGGGAGCGAAGCGCGCGGGCCGAGCGATGGCGGGCAAGGGGCGGGAGCCGCGATGACGCACGGGCGGCGCCGCCGTGCCCCCGCCCCCGCGCGAGGCCCCGCCCCCCGCGCTCCCGCCGGGCCCCGCGCGCTCCTGTTGCCGGAAGTCCTCGCGCCCCCGCTGTCCCCGCGTGGGCTGCTGCCGCGAGCGGGCGGGCCCGAGGGGAGACGCGCTGGCCCAGGTGGGAGAGGCGGGGCGGCCCCGCCTTGGCGCAGCGGCTCCCGGGGGCAGCCCGGCAAGAGGTGGCGCCCCGGGACCGGACCGCCGCCCGCCGGTGCGCGTAGAGCTGGTCGCAAGGCCCGCCGTCCGCCCCAGCAGGTCGGCAGGGGGCTCCCGCCGCGCGCCATTGGGGAGCAAACGCCCGCAGGAGTGGGCTGCGGAAGCATCTCGTCTTGGAGGGGACCCCCTGACGGCACAGGGGGACAAGGGAGGGGCTTTCGTACCCTACTGTGCGTCAGAATTGGCGCCTTAAACAAAGTACGTTTATTTGTATATTCATGGAAAATAGCACTATCGCTGCCCTCAAGCTGAGAATATTTTTGCTGGACGAGATAAAGCGCTGGCTCCCAGGAATCTCCTGCGCCTGGACCTGCTGTGTGCACGGCACTCTCCGCTGAGAACTCAGCTTCCTTCCGATAGAAGTCATCAAGCTCTAAAGGTGCCACCGCAGGCAATGGCTGTCCTCGCTGTGGGTCCCCAAAGAGGACCTCACAGGCGACCCCAAACATGACAGAGCTTTAGGCTGCGTCCATCAAGCTGTGAACGCGAGTTCGGGGTTCCACAGTGTTTCCTGTGGGGCAGAGAGCTCATCCCAGGACTGGTCGGCACTGCCTGCTCATTATCAACCCCTCAGCATATGGCCCCCTGTGGCCCCCCACCCCTCCAGACTTATCTGGCCCCATCCCACATGCCCAATGTCTCCTGGGCTTGGCCACACTACATGTCCCTTTTCATGTGCCTTTGTGTCTGCAAGAAATTTCCCTCCTGCTGCCTGGCAAGCTCTTGCTCATCTGCAAAAGTCCACTCTGCTCTCCCTCAGCCCAGCTGCCAGGGATTGCTCCAGCCTTCCTGCTGGTCCCATTCCTGGCTCAGGGCTCCGGGCCCCCTACCCAGGTCCCCATGGCTCTGTAGCTGTTGCCTGCTGGCCAAGGCACTGGGGAGACTCGTCCAACCCCAGAGAAGAACACAGGTGCACAGTGCTCACACTTCCTGGGCTTCAACCACCACCCTACAAGAGCAGGGTAATGCCACGGGTGTAGCTGTTGAGGGCACACCTTTTTGTAGAGGAGACGGGGTGGCCTGGGGCTCGGGAGTTGCAGAGAGGTCAGGGCCCCTGGGTTGGAGGGTAGGCCAGTGGCTGGTGGGGCTAGGGGCGAGCTTGGACAGACAGGCTCACACCAGCATCCTCTGCTAGCCAGCCCTGCCCTGTGCCTCTCAGGGCCTCCAGGCTTGGGAGCCGTGGGGCCAGCCCAGGCAAGGTGGGCTTCTGTGCCCTCCACAGCCACTGGGCAGGCTGTCCCCAGATCAAAATGGAAGCTCAGGAAGTCTGGTCCCCACCTCCTCCCAACGGTCAGTTCTCGGCCTAGGAGCAGCCTGATTCTGGGTCCCCTGGGTGGCATAGCTAGATGGGAGTGGTCCCACACGGCTCACAGGGGCCCCACCCCTCCCATCCTGTCCTAGGGGCAGGGAGCTCAGGCCAGTCCCTGACTGCCACCCCCACCTAGAGGTGGCATCACACAGGCAGGTTAGAAGCCCTGGACCAGGGGCAGTGGCTGGGGCACACGACAAGAGTCCAGAAGAACCAGCAGCATCTCTGTATAGCAAGATGGCGGGGAGGTGGGGCTCCAGGCTGGCTCTCCTTGTCCATGCCCACGGGAAAGTCACCCGGCCAGGTACCCAGAGGCCACAAGGCCAGGCTGGGGTGCCGAGTTCCAGACAGAGGTCTGGGAAGGCCACCCAGAGGCCAGGGCTGCCTGTGGTCCCCGGTGGGGCAGGCCACGCGGCAGAATCTACAGCGTGCTGAAGGGGCCCGTGTCGTGGCGCTTGGGTCTGCGCACGCCCTGGATGACCACGCCCGGGGCCAAGGGGAAGCGGGAGTTGAAGCAGTCCTCCACGTGGTAGGCGGCGGGGCCAGGCCCACGGGCTGCGGAGAGAGGAGGCTGGGAGCCTCGGCCCCAGCAACGGCGCCCACGCCAGGCCCCGCGCCTTGTCAGGCCCTCCCGGCCCCGCCGGTCGCCGGCTCCGGCTGCCTCCGGGACCCCCGACCCCGTCTCCCCGGGCTCCTTACAGCAGCTGATCCAAGCGGCGAAGGCCGGCGAGCGGCTCATGGAGAAGGCCGGCGAGCGCGGGCTCTGCAGGCGGCACCCGGCCCGCACGTCGTAGGTGGTGGCGCTGGGGCGCTTCTCGCCCGGGGGCGGCGGCGGAGGCTGCAGGGTGGGCTGGGCGCGGGGCCCTGGTCCCCCCCCCCGGGGCGGCCCCGGGCGGCCCCGGCCCTCGGGCGCCCCGGAGGCCCCGCGGCGGCCCGCGAAGCTGAAGGCCGGGAAGGCGGGACGGCTGCGGGGCTGGTAGTCGGCGGGCGACGGCCACTGCGGGGGAGACGGCCGCTGAGACCCCTCCTCCTGCGCGGGCCCCGCCCCTTGCCCCCCGCGGAGCCCCCTCCACTGCCCTCACCACCCCGCGGGCCCACCCGCGCCGCCCTGCCCGCCCACCTTCTGCTCGCGGTTAAAGTCTGTTTTCTGCGTGAAGGGGTCTTCGCTCTGGAACCACGGGGTCTGCCACGCCCTGCGGCCGCCGCCGTCTGCAGAGGGGGGCAGGGAGCGGCGACTGAGGGGGGACGTCTCGCAGTCGGCGGGTTGTGGGGGGGCGTAGGAGCAGGTGGGAGCCGGGCCCCACTCCCGGGGGGCGGGGTTGCCTCGCAGGCCAGGGTGCGGACCGACGCGGGGTCCTGGAACACACACCGCGAGCCTTGGGCTTGCGGCTGACGCTGAAACGGGGGTGCGGGGAGGTCTCGCGCGCAGACGCGTCTGGTACCGAGTAGGTGGTGGGGCCAGGGCTCTCCAGGTCGATCAGGATGGGGGGGCGCCGCTCCAGCACTGCCGCAGGAAGCAAGCCCTGGGCGCTGGGGTCTTGCCGGAGGAGCCCTGCCCCACTCCTGGGCCACCTCCCCAAGACCCTCACTCACGCAGCTCCCTCAGGCTCCCAGTGCAGGCCGACAGGGGTTCTTGGGGGGTGCCCACTGGCACCTTGAGGCCGGCTGGGACGTCCCGGGCCCCTGCAGGCCACACCTCGGCCCAGGCTGACCCAGATTCCAGGTCCGACAACAGCACAGCAGCCTTGGGCCTGCAAGGAAGACGGGCAGCCACCGTCCACCCCAGCCCACCAGACGCCCCCAGCCCAGGCTGCCATCTGGGCCCACCTGCCCACCCTCTGAAGTTACAGGGTGGGCGCCTTCTGCCGCAGAGAGCCGTGGGTCCAGTGTTGGCCTCCATTGATGTAAAAGCTGGCCAGAAACTTGACGGCCTTCTGGTCGAAGTTCATGGTCTGGGTCTAGAATCCCGCCAAGGGCCTCCGGGCACTGTGACCTCACTGTGGGGTGAGGGCCCTCTGTTGCCAGGGCTCCCAGGGAAGGAGCACTGTCCAGCTCTGCCCACTGACACCCAGGCTCTCAGCGCATCTCCTGAGAGAAGGAAGCAATGCAGTGCAGCCCCAAGCCCGGAGGGCCCTCCCCGACCTGGGAGCTGCTGTGACTCGAATCTTGCTGGGGGAGGGGGCCCAGCCTCCTTTTCTCTTCATCCCCTCTCCCCTTTTTTCCCCAGCCTTTTCCCCTCTCCTGGACTCTGGGATCCCCCAGGGACTGGGGTCCTCTCTAGAAGGGTGTCTGGGAAGACTGGGAAGGGTTTCCCGACAGAGGGTGGAGAAAGGAGCAGGACTTGGAAAGCCGAAGAAAAGGACCCGTGGGGATTTGTCCCAACCTGCAGGATGCCCAGGCGTGTGGGGCCTGTTGGAAGGAGGCATGGGGGCAGGGGGCAGGGTTCTGGAATGCTTTCTGGAGGAGGACAAGCTGTCCTGGCCAGAGTCCCAGTCCAAGGAAAACAGCAGCAGCTGGGGCTGGAGGGGCTGTACTGACCCCAGGGCAGGGCTGGGTGCGAGGACACAGAGGCCAGCAGGGGCACCGATGGACGGGGCCACCCAGGCCAAGCCCCGTGAGTACCCAGGTCCTTGCAGATGAGGCCTCAGAGCCTGCCAGCCCGGCAGCCCCAGCCCTGACCGTGGCCCCAAATCCTCCCGGGCTGGCCAGGTCGGGACTTCTTAACCCATGGAGCCCCCTCCAGGCCCTCCCCCGCCACGACTATTTCTTCATCCCAGACCCCTCCCAACCAGCCCTGTCCTGCCGGGCATCATGAGGCATTCCAGACGGTGCGCAGAAGTGCTGAGGAAACTCGAGTGTAATTAGGGCAGGGGGCTCACGTATGGTCCTCTGAGCCCCTTCCCAGGTTCCCAGCTTTCTTCCAGCGTAACTGACGATGGCTGCCAAGACCACTTTCCCTCTTTAGTGAGGACTGCTGCTGCGTGGAGTGACCCTACATACTTATCTTTAGCTAAATAGCAGAACCGTTAGGATAGACTCCTGACAGCGGAAGCAAGGGGTGGAGGTAGGGAGTTATTTTATGGACTTGATCTGTGTCACCATACTGTTTTCCAGAAAACGTTCTCACGTGATTCTGCCAGTGGCAAGGGTAGTGTGCTCGTGTCCGCGTGTATCAGTGCTGGATTAGCGAGGCCAGCCTTACCTTCGTCTATGTGCTTAGTGGCCCTAGTTCTTTCCCGTAGTTTTCACATTTTGTATACATTTTTCTATTTTTGTTTTCAGGGCTTTTGGCACTGTTATCGTGTCTGTCGCAGTATTTTTTCCCGTTTGTGGTTTGCCTTCTGATTGTTTATGCTGTTTTTTAACGTGAATCTGCACCTGCCAATCTTTTCTGCTATGATTTATTTCCTTAATTTTGTGGTTAGAAAGTCCTTCCCATACCAAAAAATAAAAACCATCCAGGATGTGTTCAGAATGGAAAACAGCCCTCTGCTCTGGGAAAAGGCCCCATGGGGCTGGAGTCCTGGGCTCGCTGGCCCGGGTTGCAGGGAGGGGCACATGTGTAAAGAGCTGCTGCTTTTCAGCCTCCACCGGCCTCCTGGGCGTGGCGAGGGTCCGAACCAAATCGCACCTCACTGCCTCCTGGTGGGACCTACATGCACTTTAAGGAGCTACCTGTTTGCTGAGCTGAGCTTGTGAGCCCCTCCAGGCCCACCTGCCTCCAGCCCAGGAGCTTCACCCAGACACCTCCCCAGCCTGCCACCTGGGTGGGGAACGGGTGGAGTGAGCCGGGCCAGGTGGTGCCAACAGTGCTGGCACCTTCACAATTGTTGCCAGGCAACGGGGATGGGGGTGGGGGTGGGGGTGGGGGCAGACACAAGAAAGGGACTGGAGCCTGGACGGGCAGAGCGGCGGCACAATGGCAGCTGCTCAGAAACATACCCTCTGCACACCCGAGCCTCACTATATCCCTGGGTAAGAGCCTGCGCGGCGGGAGGCCGTGGGCTGGGGGCAGGAGTGGCCCCGAGGGGCTGAGGAGGCGGCACCCCGCCCTGCCGGCCCCTGGCCCCAGGCGTCACACCAGGCGGCCAGGCCAGTGTGTCTCAAGAGGGCAGCGCAGCTGGCGACGGGTCACCTCGCTCGCCGCTCGCTGAGCGCTCCACGCTGCGCAGGTTCCTCTCCGGGTGGCGTGTGCGTGTACACCCAGGTACCACACGGGGCCCTCTAGGACTGTGCACGCATGTGAACCTAGGTGCACACACAGATGTAAAAAGCTCACAGGAGGAACTAGCCTAACTTTTAACGGCCACTTCTGGGGAAGAAGGTGGGAGGGGCTGCTGGGGGTCTCGTGCCCTTTAGGCGTCGCTGTTTACCTTTTCAACAAAAGGGAATAACGGTTGCCCCCGTGGGGCAGACACCAACCACACCTGCTGCTAGCGGGCGGCCCTCCGTGGGGCCTGTGCCCGTGGTGCTGCCCCTTTGGCTTAAAGGACCCCCCCTTTGGAGCTCCACTCTCACCTCCTACCAGAAGCCCCCAACTTGCTCCCAAATGCTGGTCTAGCAGAGTTGGCCGAATGCCACCCCCAGCTTCCTGGCGGGGTGGGGCAGGCGGGACCGGCTTGCTTCTAAGGGGCCTCCTCCGCCTCGGCCCTGCACCAGGCCTGCCGCCATGCAGGGCCCGTTGCTGGAATGAGGAGGTGGGAAAGGAGGTGGAGGATGGCGGGGCCCAGGGCCAATGGCAAGTGGAGCTCAGCCGTGACCTGCCAGCTACACGGCAGACCCACGGGCAGGCGAGGCCAGCACCACACCGCCTCCTCTCCCCACAGCTATGCGGGCTTCTATCCGCAGCTGCGCTACCAGGTGGGCAACACCTACGGGCGCACCACGGCGCAGCTGCTCGCAGACCCCAGCGTGCACAAGAGCCCCTGCTCCGTGCTCTCCCCCACAACCCGGCCCAAGTTCATAGAGGACTTCAGCAGGCCCAAGCCGCCCCTGGTTCCCTGCCGGGACCTGACCCAGCCCTACATCCCGCACTACACGGGTGAGCCGCCCCCCACCTGGGCCCCCGCCCCACCTGGACACCTGCGGCTTACCCACTGCCTTGCCTGTGCAGGTCTCAGACCCCACAAGAACTTTGAGATCCTGGGCCAGTTCCCACTCCAGGAGGCAGATGCCCAGGGGCTGCCAGGGGTAGAGAGCACAGGCAGGCAGGTCCTGGCACCTGCAGGCTTCATGCCCTACGCCCCCTTCGCACCATGCCCGCCAGGCAGCAAGGGGGACTTGGGACACCCGGGCCTGCGGCTGGCACGCGGGGAGGAGGCCTGGAGGAGCCCCGGCCCTGAGGCCCCGCGCCAGTATCAGGTAACCGGGAGGCACCTGGGGACCGAGCCCCGCCCCACCCCAGCCCAGCCCAGCCCAGCTCAGCCCAGCCCACGGGGCTGGGCAGTGACTGGCCCCTGTGCTGCTGCAGCTATACCACTGCAGGAGGGATGAGTACCCAGCGCTGCCCCAGGGCTTAGAAACACTGGACATGGGCAGGTTTGAGAAGCTGCCCCAGCTGGACCACCCTAACCTGATCCAACGCAAGGCCATCTCAGGTGGGCACGGGGTGGGGGCAGTGGCCAAAACTTGGGGAAGGTCAGACGCCAACACCAATCAGCTTCCAGGCCCGCCTGATGGAGTAGGCTGGGGGCTGTCCTGACGTCTCCCCCTCTCCAGGCTACGCTGGCTTTATCCCCCGCTTTGCCTGGGTGATGGGGACGAATTACCGCGATGGGGTCACAGAGGCCATGGACGAGTTTGACAAACGCCAGGTTTGAGCCCCAGCCTGCTCCACGCACCCTAGCAGGGCAGAGAAGGGGCCCCCCCGCAGGCCACCATCCACTTCCTTTCCCGTTAGGAGTGGGGAGCAGGGACAATCACCTGCACTGAGACCCCTCCCTGGGGAGCACTGGTCACCTCAGGCAGGCAGCCCCACCCGTCTGGGCCCCCACCTGGGCACCTGTGGGCCAAGTGGGGCAGCAACACCCCTCAGGGCCTGCCTGTGCCCCCAGTTCCTGTTCAGAAACCCCATCTGTGCCCTGGGTGAGAGGCTGCCACAAACGCACTGGCCCCACACCACCATCTACCGCAGCCAGGGCATCATCCCCTTCTACATGGGCTTCATCCCGTGTGAGTAGCCAGCCCCGCCCTCCTGCTTCCCTGGCCTGGGGCCAGCTGTGTGGCGGCAAGGCCCCCACCTCAGGGGTCCTGCCCCAGGGAGGACTGCCCACCAGGACCCCTGGCTCAGCCCACTGGTACTAGGGTTGGGGCGACAGAGGCTGGTGGCCTCGCATACTGAGCCAGTCCTCGGGAAGCTGGAAGCAGGTCCTCCACCAGGTTTTGGGCCTGGGGGTCGCGGCTGAGCCCCGAGTCCCCTGCAGCCTTGCTCTCCTGCAGCCATGCGAGACAACTACGCGCTGACATTTGGCAACAGCACGCGAAAAGCCTATCAAGACGAAACGGCGAGGCAAGACCACACGCTATGAAAACGCTTTAATGGTGGCATCTGTACAGCACTGTGAGGGAAGACAGCAAGCGCGCGGCACAGTGAGAAGGGGGGACCACAGGACAGGTGGTGAGGGAATAAAGAGTTCACGCAGCTTCCGTACTCTGCCGGCTTCCTGGGGCCGGCTCTAGGCCACCTCCTCCTCCGCCTCCTCCTCAAACTCGCCCTCCTCCTCGGCAGTGGCGTCCTGGTACTGCTGGTACTCGGACACCAGGTCGTTCATGTTGCTCTCCGCCTCGGTGAACTCCATCTCGTCCATGCCCTCACCCGTGTACCAGTGCAGGAAGGCCTTGCGGCGGAACATGGCCGTGAACTGCTCCGAGATGCGCTTGAACAGCTCCTGGATGGCCGTGCTGTTGCCGATGAAGGTGGCCGACATCTTGAGGCCGCGCGGCGGGATGTCGCACACGGCTGTCTTGACGTTGTTGGGGATCCACTCCACGAAGTAGCTGCTGTTCTTGTTCTGCACGTTCAGCATCTGCTCATCCACCTCCTTCATGGACATGCGGCCTCGGAAAACGGCGGCCACGGTGAGGTAGCGGCCATGGCGGGGGTCACAGGCCGCCATCATGTTCTTGGCGTCAAACATCTGCTGGGTGAGCTCGGGCACAGTCAGCGCCCGGTACTGCTGGCTGCCCCGGCTAGTCAGGGGTGCGAAACCAGGCATGAAAAAGTGCAGGCGGGGGAAGGGCACCATGTTGACCGCCAGCTTGCGCAAGTCAGCGTTGAGCTGGCCGGGGAAGCGCAGGCAGGTGGTGACGCCGCTCATGGTGGCTGAGACGAGGTGGTTGAGGTCCCCATAGGTGGGCGTGGTCAGCTTGAGGGTGCGGAAGCAGATGTCGTACAGGGCCTCGTTGTCGATGCAGTAAGTCTCATCTGTGTTCTCCACCAGTTGGTGCACGGAAAGCGTGGCGTTGTAAGGCTCCACTACTGTGTCCGAGACCTTGGGCGAGGGCACCACGCTGAAGGTGTTCATGATGCGGTCAGGGTACTCCTCACGGATCTTGCTAATGAGCAGCGTGCCCATCCCGGACCCAGTCCCCCCACCCAGGGAGTGAGTCAGCTGGAAGCCCTGCAGGCAGTCACAGCTCTCTGCCTCCTTCCGCACGACGTCCAGCACCGAATCCACCAGCTCTGCACCTTCTGTGTAGTGCCCCTTGGCCCAGTTATTCCCAGCCCCACTCTGACCTGCAAGAGAAGGGAGCAGCCAATCACTCTCTGGCCAGGCATGCGGTCACCCAGTCACCCCAGCTGCGCCAAATGAACCAAAGAGTGACAGTGAGAGAGACAAAACTCATCCTGCAGGTAGAACGTGTGACCTCCAAATTGAGGAAGCAACAGATTGCCCCATTTTGGGGTGGGTGGGGGGCTTAGACGACTTAACAATAAAGGACCACCTCCTACAGGGACCACCCCTGCCAGTTCTCAAGGAAGGCTCCCCGCCCCCCCACGGGAAGACTATATGTCCGTTTCTAAGCAGACAGCTGGCTTTCCCTCCCAAAGTCGCTTGAGGGCAGGAGACTGAGCGGCGGGGATGGGAGGGAGCAGCCGGTCAAGGGACAGAGTGGTTTGGACGTGGCTCTGACAGGAGTGACCTTGGGGCAGCCTCCCGGCGCTGCTTACCGAAGACAAAGTTGTCGGGCCTGAAGATCTGCCCGAAGGGCCCAGAGCGCACGGAGTCCATGGTGCCTGGCTCCAGGTCCACCAGCACGGCGCGGGGCACGTACTTGCCACCTGGGGGCGGCAGGGAGGGCGTCAGCGGGGGAGGGGCCCTGCGGCCGCCGGGCGGGGGAGGGGAGGGCGCGCAGGGGCGCGGGTCCTACCGGTGGCCTCGTTGTAATACACGTTGATCCGCTCCAGCTGCAGGTCGCTGTCCCCGTGGTACGTGCCCGTGGGGTCGATGCCGTGCTCGTCGCTAATCACCTCCCAGAACTGCAGGGACGCGGGCGGGCCGGCGGGCGCAGGGCTGAGTCACGCCGCCGGTGCGCAGGAGGGGCCCCGCCCCGGACGGGCGTCCCGGCCCTGCCCCCACAGCCGCCCCCGCTCCGCGCGTCCGCAGCGCCTCCGGCCACCGCCGGGCCCCTGGGGGCCGCCCCGCGCCCCGCCGCCCGCCCCGGGGCCGCAATGCGGGGGCGCCGCCCGCCCGGCCCGCTGCCGCCATCTTTCCCGCCGGCCCCGCCCGCCCGCCTGCCCGCCCGCGACGCCGCCGGGGCGCCGCCGCGCCCGGGCCGCCCACCTTGGCGCCGATCTGGTTGCCGCACTGCCCGGCCTGCAGGTGCACGATCTCCCTCATGGCGGCGGCGCGGTCGAGAGGACAGACACGGGAGCGGAGGAGCGGGCGCGCAGTCTGCTATAACCGACGCTCGGCAAGGCCTTATATAACGGCGGGGCCCGCCCCCGCCGGCCGTGTATTGGGCTGCGAGAACGAGGCTGGAAAGACGACTCTTTGAATTGGCTGCAACCCCGTCCATCTAGACACCTAAGGCCCGCCTCACCAGCGCCGTCCGCTCATTATTGGTCAGCCGCGGCTTCTGCTCTCCCTATCAAAGTGCCCCCCTTCACGCTGCAGTGCTCTGCCCATTGGGCGTTTCAAATGATTGATTTGTGCTCTAATTGGTGGGTTCTGGGGAGCACGCCGACAGGCTGGCGCCATTGGCCGAGCCGGGCGAGCGTCCTGGTAACCGCCGCAGTGCAGCGGGCGCGGGCTCGGGGCGCGCGCGCGGGCTTGAGCGGGGCTCGGGTTTCCGGCGGGGGGGAGGGGAGGAGACGCGGGAGGGGGCGGCGGCCGGGCCCTTTCCTCGGCGTGCGCGGGGCGGCCGGGCGTGTTGTGGAGACGCGGGGGGCGGCGCCCGTCGCCGTGGAGCCGCCGGCTGCCTGGAGACGCGGGCGGGCCGGGCCGCGCTGACGGAGGCGCCGTCCTCCCTGGTTTGTGGCTCGGCTCGTGTTTGGAAAAAGGCCCTAAAGGCAGGCAGCGGAGGCACGCGGGGTCGCGCCGTGGGCCAGGCCTTGGAAGCGGTGCTTCCGCCTCGCGTTTGGGGCGAAGCCCCCGCCGGGCTGCCGCCCCCCGGCCTCCCTGGCGGCCAGCTGGGCCTCTCCGGCTTCCGGCTTCCGCGCCCACCTGTCTCCTAGTCCAGGTGCTGCGGCAGCACCTGCCGGCCGATTTCTCTCTCCCTGGTCGAGATCGGTGCGGGCGGCTCTCGCCGACCTCACCTGCTCTTTGGTTAAACCACCTGGGACAAGCCGCACCTGGGGCGGAGACGCGCTCCCCGCCGACTTGAGCGCGGCCCGCAGCTGCGCCCTGGGCCCTTGGCCGGCGCTTGCGGCCTGTCCTGGAGGGTGAGTCAGCGTGTCAGCTGGCTGGGAAGGTGTCTGCCTCGGCTTGGCCTCCCTGCGACGGGCCTTGTGCCGTGGACGGCATGTGGGGTGCACTCGGGTCCTCGCGGTCCCAAGGCCTTCCTTGAGTCCGCTAGAGGCCCTGCAATGTAGCTTAGCGGCCCCAGCGGAACCTAGCAGCCCTCAGAAGGCTGCAGGGGGCCGGCACACACGGCGGTGGGGGGGAAGCAGCTCAGACCCCCCTCGGAGCGGCAGGGGTTTGGATCCTCGCATCCTGTCGCCCCACCCAAACCCAGCTGTGTAGCCCAGGACCCCCACAGTGGGAAGTGCCTCTGCTTCCAGTGACCATCCCTTAGGGTTGGGAGGTCAGTGTCACCCCACTTTGCAGGTAAAAAAAATGGTGTCACCTGCCCAGGGCTGCTGGCCGCTGTGGGGGCTGGTGGGGAACGGGCCCTGCAAGTCCCCCCCAGCCAGTCTGGAGGGCCATCCCTGGGGCCCAGGCCCGGGAGGGTTCAGTGGCCGGGAGTCGCGGGGCAGAGACGGCCGGCTGCACAGGGATCCTGGCCAGGAGGCGCCCTGGACCTCCCGCCCGCTGGCAGCTGCTGGAGGAGCCCACAAGGAGGGCTCTGTTTACCGGCAGCTGCGGTCCCAGCGGGAGGGTGCCTTACCTCCCGGGCAGGGGCACCGGGCAGGCATGCGTTCGCGGCCTTAAAGGACCCAGTGGTCAGCCTTTGTGGGTGGCCTCACCTGCCCCGGAAGGAGAGGTGAGGTCCTTCCCTCCCCCTCTATGTGAGGGCCTCACTGCCTCCCCACTGTGGGAAGAGTTCCTCCCCCACTCAATCTCCTGGGGGCCTAGCCAGGTGCAGCCCCTCCTCGGGATACCAGAGGCTACCACGAGGCTGCATCACCAGTGGGGTCCCCAGACCAGAGAGCAGGGGCCTTGGATGTCACTGGAGCCCAAGGTGAAGCCCCTGCCGCTCCCAGGCCCTTTCAAGGGATAGGGGGAGGATGGGGGTACAG
>JAQZBX010022999.1:0-31114 GCA_029593785.1 Cabassous unicinctus | reverse complement strand
TAATCTGACAGTACACTATCTAGATAAGCTCAGCATTTTCTAAATCATCAGTTTCTGGTTCCTTTGTGCTTAAGAGTTTAGTTCTCAGCGTATCCCTTTTCTCTTGTATTTTACTATAAGCTGCAAGAAGAAACCAGGCTACACCTTCCACACTTAGCTTGGAAATTTCCTCAGCTACATATCCAAGTTCATCACTTACAAGTTTCCCTTTTGGTCAAACATTAGGACACAGTTTTGTCAAAATCTCTGCTACCTTATAATAAGGTTTGCCAGTTTCCAATTCATCATGTCCTTCTAAGGCCTCTGTGGCAGTTTGAGATTATTTTTGTGATGAAAAAGGATTATATTTGTAAATTGGTCTGTTTCTCTGGGTAAGATGCCCTTTGATTGTATTAGATTTGGTGAGGGGCCTCTGATTACGTTATTTTGTTTGTATGTTTTTTTAAGATTTATTTTATTTATTTATTTCTCCTCACCCCCTCATTGTTTGTCTTGCTTATT
The DNA here is from genome assembly GCA_029593785.1 of Cabassous unicinctus. Classification (NCBI taxonomy): domain Eukaryota; kingdom Metazoa; phylum Chordata; class Mammalia; order Cingulata; family Chlamyphoridae; genus Cabassous; species Cabassous unicinctus. Next base: position 30,613 of record JAQZBX010022999.1, on the reverse strand, counting down.
TATTTAGGAGGCACCAGGAACAGAACCTGGGACCTCCGATGTGGGAGGGAAGCACCTAATCCCTTGAGCCACCTCTGTTCCCTGCTTTTCTGTGTCTCTCATTCTGTTTTTCTTCTTTTGTCTCTTGTTGCATCATCTTGTGTCAGCTTTCTGTGCCTGCCCATCATGCCAGCTTGCTGTCTTCTTTAGGAGGCACCAGGAACCAAACCAGGGAACTCCCATGTGGTAGGCCGGAACTCAATTGCTTGAGGCACAGCCACTTCCCTCTGATTAAGTTTACTTGATAAAATCAATTTAGGGCTTTTGATTGGGCTATATCAGTAAGGTGTAACTCAGGTTGAGTCCCTACCCCCTTGGGCCTATATAAATGAGCACTCACAGAAGACACAGGAAGAGGAGAGAGATGAGCCATTTACCTGATAGTTTGCAGCTGAAGAGAACAGAGCAGTTGAGAAGGAAATGAGCCTCATGTCTGGGACTGATAAAGGAAGCCCTGAGAGACTAGGCAGAGATCACCCACCATCTTGCTTCAACATGTGACAACTGACTTTGGTGATAAAGAAACCTTGAGTTGGACTCTTTAGGGCCTTGTAACTGTAAGCTTTTACCCCAAATAAATACCCTTTATAAAAGCCAACAGATTTCTGGTACTTTGCATCAGTACCCTTTGGCTAACTAATACAGCCTCCAACTGATTGGATGAGACTATTCTCGTTGCTGCAGGCAGTCTTCTTTGGGGATTGTGAATGTAATCAGCCTTGGATGCAATCAATGGACTAAAGATTTAAATCTGTGAAATATCCTCACAGTAAGAGTCAAGCCAGTCTTCCTTGACCAAACAACTGAACACCATAACCTAGCCAAGTTGACACATGAAATTAACCATCACAGGACAAATGATAATCATCTCAGTCTGAAAGTGCCCTGGGCTGTATCACAGCAGGGTTGCCTTGCTAAGGAGGGATAGTGTGACCTAGTAGACTGATTTTCAAACTTTGCTGGAAGCCCAATACAGGAAATAGAATAAGGCAGTCCCATCTGCAAGGACCTCTTCCTACCTATGGAAGCCCTTAAGTCATTGCATGGACGCCCTAGGTTAGACATATCAGAGAATGATTTGCAAATCTTCCTTCCAGTACAAGACTCAGGGCTACCACTGATTCAAGGTTTGACTCTGCTCAAGCAATTTCACTGCTGAACATTATTTCCCCTACTTGTAAAAATAATACGTTTTTACAGGTAGTTTTTGTTCATGTCAGTAAAACTATGGCTCCTTGTATTATATCATTAAATCTACTAAACCATTTTGTGATTACAGTTGGGATACCAGAGAGTGATCTCTCCACCATGATATCAGTGGAAATATTGCGGAAGGTGGGAGGAGATGGTTCTAAATCATGCTGCAGACTTAGCAGCCAAAAGTCGTACAATTCCTAACTCAAAAGAATTGTTTCTACTTCAAAAGTTTTGCACAGTAGGAAATCTATTAGGAGAAAATTAAACATTTTTCCTGTTAAGATAGTTCCAAGTAAATGAAATATTTTGTTCACAAAATGATTTTAATAGAATCGTTGCTTTACAATGAGGCATCTGAATCTTTTCTCCTTTAAATGTTCAATTTTATTTAACTTCACATTTTTTTGTTGTTTACAAATATAATAAGTACACCTTCATTGTAGAAAATCCAAAATTATATAAAGGTATGCAAAAGACAACAAAAATCCTAAAAACAAACAAATGACAACACGAAAAAAAACCCTTACCATCCAGCAGAATTGCCACTGAGCTTCTGATGACTATTTTATACAACTCTTACTATCACATCCTTATTTTCCTGTCAGCGTTATTATATAAATATTTACATGTGTTTAAGGGAAGATAAGTTTTAATGAAATTTTGGAAATGATTAGATAAATATAATTATTGTTCATCTATGCTATATTGTTAGAGGTACCAACCTTTACTTTCACACTCCTTTTTGTGGATAGATTGTTTCCATTATTTCATTGCTATACATAATACTTCAATGAATATGCCTGTATATTTGAATTAATTCCCAATTATCTCCATAGAAAAAATTCACATTAAAGTAGGATCACAAGACATGTACATTTTATATATTTATGTATCCTGCCATCCTGGTAGATTTTACTAACTTTCATATGTTCCCATTTCCTTACATCCTTGACAGTCTTGGGTATTATCTCATTTTTCCCTCTTCAGCAATCTGATAAACTACAGTGAAAGCATATTGTAGGCTTTATGTGCATTTATTTTATTAGAAGTCAAGTTTAATATCTATTCCCATGTTTATGGGTCATTCACATTTATTATTTCCTTGGTGGTTGCCTATAATTTTTACTCAATTTTCCATTTGGTTATTTGGTATTTTTCTTATTTGAGAATGTTTCACAGGATTTTTTTTTTAGCATTTTGATTTTGTATATTTTTCTATACATAAATATTTAACAGTCAATTTCTTCCTTTATGATTTATGAGTTCTGTGCTATGACCTCCCTTATTCTAAGGAAAAGAAATATTCCTTAATATTTTTAATACTTTCATGACTTTAATTTTTACAATTAACTACATGAGCTATCTGAAATTTATTTTTATATGAGATAAAATTATTAATATGTCTTCATGGTTTTTCCCATTGGAAATCAATTATTTCAACACTAATTGTTAAAGAGTTTGTGTTTCCTATCATTGATCTGAAATACCATTTTATCATATAATACAATCCCATATTTATTAAAATGTACTTCTGAACTAATCAATTCTGGTCAAGTGAGCTGCATATTTAATCAGTGTGTTTGGAATTGTGTTGAATTTAATTTTTTTAAGAAACTTTATTAAGATTGTTAATGTCTGACCAAGCAAATGTATTCTTTTATTTATGTTATTCTGTATTGCTTAGTACGGTCCATTAGATTTTTCCAAATATTTCTTGACTGAACTCCTGATATTTTTTAATAGTTTGTCTGTGGATCCCTTGGGCTTTTCAGGTACACAACCATATATCTAAAAGTAGTGACTGCTGCTTCCTTTTGATGTTCGTGTTCACAGCATTTCATAACCATAGTGGAGAAGATAGGTATTTTTGTTTTGTTCCTGACTTTGAGACTACTACTAATGGTTCATAAGTAAGCACATTGTAATAAATACACATGCAGAAAATGGAAATACCCTTGTAGTTCTACTTTATTAAAGATGTTGTTTTTACAATCAAGAACAGAATTTGTGCTTTATCAACTTTTCATCAACCTATCAAGAGAATAATGGTTTATTATTTATTATTTCCTCAGTGGTTGCCTGTAATTTTTACTCAATTAATTAATTAATGTAATTCTGAATTACATTAATGATGTCATGCTATTAACCCATCTCTCCTTTCTGGGTACAAATCATTCTTGATAGTGGTGTAGAAAATAAGTTCCAGGAGGGACAAGGATTTTATATGTTATACTCACTGTTACATACGTGTAGCCTGGAACATACCAGGAGTTCAGTAAAGATTTGTTAAATTACTCTGTTCATTGACTTGCCAATATTTGACTTTTTAAAATTTTTACATCAATATTTATAAATGAGATCAAAATGTATTTTTAAAACCAAATCTATTGACAGTCATCAATCAATCCTTCCTGCCCCCTACTAAGGTAAAATAGTAATAAAAGTAATTATTCTGGGACATTGGGACTTTTTCCTCAATCTATTAGAATGTTATTTTTGAGATATTATTGTTATTTTGTTTTTACTTTAACATTATTTTTCCTTAAGAATTAAAACATTTACAGACTATTTTTAACTATAATTACCACAGTTCTTTAAGTATAATTATATATTTATCTAAGTTAATGCTCAATTCAGTCCTTTCATACCCAGAGTTCCCCGTTTTTTAGCTCCTCTACTTTTCGCTATTTTTAAGAATAGCTGTCTAAATTACACCATTAAGTCGTTTTTTGTTTTTTCAGAAAAATAGGTGGGTCAAATATTTCCCAAGACCTTTTATATTTGAGAATAACTTTCTTTTGGTTTTATACATCAGTGGCAATTTAATTGATTATGGAAATCCTGTTTCTTGCTCAATTACTTTCTTGTATCTTAAAGTCAATCTTGGGAAGCAGATGTGGCTCAAGCAATTGGACTCCCATCTACCATACAGGAGGTCCAGGGTTCCATTCCCAGGGCCTCCTGTTGAAGGCAAGCTGGCCTGCGCGGTGAGCTGGCCTGAGTGGAGAGCTGGCCCACATGGAGAGCTGGCGCAGCAAGATGACACAGCAAAAACAGACACAGAGAAGAGACAATAAGAGACGCAACAGACCAGGGAGATGAGGTAGTGCAAAAGACTGAGTGCCTCTCTCCCACTCCGGAACGTCCCAGAATCGGTTGTCAGTGCCTCCTAAAGAGAAGGCAAGCAGTCACAGAAGAACACACAGCAAAGAGACAAGCACAAAACAACAAGGAGGGGGGTAGAAATAAATCAATAAAATAATCTTAAAAAATAAAATAAAAAAGTCAATCTCACTTATTTTTCCCTATAGATGACCTACTTCTCTTGATTTTAAAAGATTTTTTTCCTTTTCTTTGAAGTTCAGGAGTTTCACTGGGCTATATTTTAGAGATTTTTATTTACTATTAAACTTCCTGGGACAGGCTGAACTCTTTGGATTAGAAAATCAGTCATTCCGTCAAACCTGGAAAGTTTTCTTCTGTTAGGTCTCGGAGTACATTTTCTATTCCACTTGTAGTGCTTCTTTTCACCATGTTTTGCTCTCTAATGTCTGTTGTAATGTCATTTCTAAGGGGAGTCATGCATCCATGCCAGGCATCTTCTATCAATTATGTCCAAGTGGTGGTTCTTAGTTTGAAAACCTTTTTTTCATATACTCAGAACAAGAATTTGGCTCCTTCCCTAGCTTCAGGGTTATGGTGTCTCTATCTACTTCAATTTCTTCATTCTTATTTAAAAGGAAGGAAGTTTTATGAATCTTCTTTCCAGGGTATCCTTCATTGATTTATTTTTCACACTCTAATTCCAAAATCTGTAATTTGTTTCTTCTTTTTTATTGTTCAGTTCAACCTGAACTGCCTTACAGTGCATTTTAGTAAAGTTATGGTGTAGTCAAAAACATACTATCGTTTTTCACTTTCTGTTTATGAATCAGGCTCATTGTGTGGCCTTCTTCACTTCATCTCTCTAGGCGTCACTTCCCTCAGCTGCTAAGTGAACGGTTTGGTCAGGCAGCCCCAGCCTCCTCCCAGTGCTAGAAGTTTATCAGATAGTCAATACTAGGTCTAGATTTCTGAGAATTGCCAAAGTCTTTGGTTTCTGGACTGCCCAGGGAGGGTGTTGAGGGGCAGGAAGGATGAGCTCTAATCTGTAACTAAACCACCGTGGATCTGAGGGCACACAAACTGTGAAAAGTACAGGGGAGTCTGATGAACAAACTCAGAGGAAAGCAATGGTTCAGACTTCTGCCTTTGGCCTGGAAAGTTAATGCATCCACCTGGCAAGACTCCTGAACTAGTAGCAAAAGGAGAAGACTCGGAGTCTGAAATTCACCTCTAAAAATGTGTTCTCTTTGAGAGTTGTGGAGAAACTTGATCCACTGAAAATGTTTCTACTGTCCATTGGCAGTAATTCATTGGGAGTTAATCACAGCCACTCCAACTTTATATAAATGTAGATTTTTTAAAAATAGACATGCATCTATCCCAAGCATTTCACAGAACCCATCCTGCTTCATCACCAGCACCATCCCCAAGGATAAGAGAATAAACTGTCCTGCCCACAGAGGTCTCATATTATTTCATTTATACAAAATTTGGGGTCAGACTCAATCTTGTCACTGAAGGATGTAAGGACTTTGGATTTCTTGACAGACAAGATTCCTCAGCACATGACATTCTTATGGTCTGATGAATATGAAAAAGGAGAGAAAGGCAGAGAAGAAGGTGGCAAATGGGAGCCAGGGTGGGAGTCAGGCAGAGCCCCGGGGAAACCTGTGTTCTAGTGCTAGAGACCTTAACTCCTGGTAACCCTAACGTCAGCTGGGGTCTTCATGCTCCCTTTATAGTCTAGACAAAAATAAATCAAACCTCATTTTAGGTCTTGTGTGAGTCTAGTGCAAATTCCCAGGGGACTTAAGTACATTTTCATATTTGCCTCTGGGCTGCTGATTTGTGAGTGCTGCTGCTTCTCTGTATCAACCCAGATGTGATTGAAATTTCAGCCTTTTCATGAAATTTCACTAAAAACTGGATTCTTACAAAGCACTTATGATTTAGGAGTGGGGCTAAGATGAAGGAGGGTTTCATTACAGCTAGGTAAGCGACTTCAAATTACATAGTAGGTATGTCCACGCCAAAAATCATCTTAACCACTCCACCACTATGAGTGTCTGCTGGCTGCTTTCCATATAGTTTCCTGCCTCCCATGGCCTGTATAAGCCAAGGTAGGTTGAATGCTGTAACAAACAACCCCCAAATCTCAGGAGCTTAAAATAAAGAAGATAAATTTCTTACACATGTCACTGTCCATTTGTGAGATCTTATGCAGAGATCAAGGAATCCAATCCTCTTCTCTCTAACAGTTCCATCTCAGAATTCTCTGGATCTTCTGCATCAAATTTAGAGACAAGGAAGAGAGTGTGGGAAATTGAGTATGGAGAACCACACAGGCCGTTTCAGGGGTCAAGCCAGGAAGTGAGACATACTTCTGTTCATATTCCGTTGGCCAGAACTTAGTCACATGACCCCACCAAACTGTAAGGGAAGCTGGAAACTGTAGTTATAGTTGGTTCTAGAAGGAACATGCAGGTGTGTGTGGGGGGGGGGGTGGAGCGGGGAACATGGCATTGTTTCTGCCATACTATCCTTTTGGTTCCTCCCTCATGCTTCTTTCTTTCCCGCTACCTCTTGTGGTCTCATACAGAATTGTTGACGCATTCTTATGTTCTTTCATACTATTCTTTCCCTTCAAGCATGGACATGATCACAAAATGCTACTCACTATAGAAAGCACCACTACCAGAATTGACCTAAGAATTCAAACCTATTTACCACTTAATCCAGTTTTCCATTCACAGAAAGGGAAATTGAAACCCAAAGTTCTCAGATTTTGTGAGTGGAGGAGCTGAAATTTGAACCAATATCTCAAGTTCAAAACTCAACTACATCAAAATGTATCATTTCCTCAATCAGATTGTGAGCTCAATATTGTAGAAAGTCCTTGCTATATTCACTCCACCCCTCAGGCACAGCATTTAGAGCAGAGCAAGACATATTTACAGGGTGACAGTGTTCTCAGACTGTTGATTGAAGCAATATTTTATTAGGACAACAGGAGGGGCGATCTATTTTGTTTGGTAGCCATGAAATGCCTCCTAAGGCAACATGATTCCATTTACTTTGGTTTAATGGAGGCCAGTTGGAAACAATAGAGCATCTTTTGATCCAATTAAAAATGTTGCCCATAAACTGTGAAAGTTTTCATGGCATTCTTCAGACTAGAACACTGATTTACAGCCAAGTTTCTGAACATATTTTTTTCAAAGGAGATTTTATCATGGAAAATGTGACAACAACAGAACTCCAGGGGCATGAACATCCTGTTGTAATTACTCCTCCAGATACAATGAAGCCAACCCAAGTTAATTATTTATCAAAACCACCCACTCTCTGGAAACATCTTTGTTTTGGCAGAAGTTTTTCCTTTCTCCAGGAAATAGATCAATATTTTTTCCTCCCACTTTTCTTTATCATAGTATCTGACTTTCAGAATTAGCTATTTTAAACATTGAGACATTTGCCACACACCCAGGTGGTCTGGCAAGAGTGCAACAGGAGTCTTTAGCTTCCTGGCTCCTGGGTTCTTCCTGTTTCAGCATTCCTTCTCAATAGGAGTGAGCCTTGGAGAAAAGAAGGAAACCAAGAATTGGTTTAGTGTCTACTATCTGCCACGCCCTGTGAGAGACACCATATTGCATTGTCTTGCTTAACCCCATGAGACAGTTATCAGTATGCCCATTTTACAGATAATGGAAGCTTATAGAGATTAAATGATTTTCACACACCATACACATCTGTCTAAACCCATTGTCCTTCTTCATGGTCTCCCATGTGTGATGAGGAATGTGAATTGCATAAATAAAGTTGCTAATGAGCCAAGAATTGACCCTGGTCATTTAGGGAAGTCTATGGGACCAAATATGAGCAATGGCATAAGAGGCACCAAAGAGTTCATCTATGTTAAATTTGGCATCTCTGCTCTCATTCCTCAAATCTGGCCCAACAGACTTCCCTAAATTCCCATTCCATATTCTTTACCTTTCTCCTGCCCACTTCTATCTCTGCCCAGGTCCAGAATAGCCTATTTGAATCAGATGCAACAACAACAACAACAACAAAAAAAAAAAAAAGAGGAAAAAGACAAGAAGAGAAGAAGAGAGGAAATGGAGGAAGAAAAGAGGAAGACAGAGATGTGCTTTGACACTATCTGGACCTGTAAGATTTTTCAGTGAGCAGCTTGGTTCCATAGAAAAAGCACTGAACTAGGAGTAAGGAGATTTGGGTAGGAAGCCAGTTCTGCCACTCTTCACTGTTTTAGCTGACAAAAGTCCTCTCTGGGCCTCAACTTTCCCATCTGGACCTAATCAGTATAAATTGTTCCATAGCACTCAGGGCCAAGGCTGTTCAGATCTCTTTTATTTTTCCAAATTTTATTTCAAATGTGCTTGGGCTTCTAGATGTATATAATACAGATATATAATACATCCAGCATGACAGTTTTGAGCACTCCATTCTCCAATTGTCCAAGAAACTTGGGGGCTTACACAGACCAAAATGGGTCTACAGGACATCTATTTCCAAAGGAGAGCTCTGGAGCCTGCTATTCAGATGGCATTCTTGCTGTCAAAGCTCCTCCCTCCCTCACAGTGCTGCTGTAGAACACTGGGCCACTTCCCTCTCTTTATCACTGCTGGTGTCCACTGAACCAAACCTGGCTTGTCTCAATCTCTGGCATGGACCAATAACGATCCTCTGAGTAAGGGTGAACCCTGGAAGACTCCTGGACCCTTCTTCATGACTCTGATTCAGTGTATCTTGAGTAAGGCTGGGTACATGTATTTTTTACATCAATTATACAAATAACTGTTTGGCACAAGATAGTAACTACAATATCAATGAATCTGCATTGTTCCATGGTTACACTCCCCCTCTTATTTTTGTTCATTCCTCCTTCTTGAAGGATTTGGGACTATGTCCACTCTGAACTGCTTCAGGCTGAGAAGGGATGTAGATATTATAGGACAGAGGAAAAGAATTTTATGCTTGCATTGAAGATCTCACAGCTCACTTTGGGTATGTGTACTTTTAATAGGTACCATCAGTGATTCTGGTACAGAATATATTAAATTCCCAAATCAGAGAAATAGTGCTTTAGAAGCACAAAAGGGTCAATCCACCCTCAGATTTTTTGTGTGGGGTGATTTTTTCTATGGGTTGACCACCTGTGCTCCATCCCATCCCATGCCAACCACTGGTCACTCTTTTGTTAAAGCAGCTAGAGTCAAAACAAAATTTATTCTTTAGTGAGTCACTAACCAATTAGGAATGCCTAATTTCCATGTAAATGTTGACCTGTTTTCTGAAATACCTCCAGCTCTGTTATTTGAAAAGACTCTCACTACAAAGAGTGTGGGAAACCTCATTTGATTTACACTGAAGCAAAGGATTGTGATAAAAACTAACACAAGGAAGAATACTTTCATTTGTCAAGGATAATTTGAGACTCTTAGAAGAAGAAAATGCATTTTTTTCATCTTTGACAATTGTTATATGGCTACACCTGGTGTAGTATAGCAGTTAGTGCTCACCAATTATTCCAGTTTTCTTTCATGTTTTCTGGATTTTTTTGCTTTTAAGTTTGGGCCATTAGCTGTTTCAGAACAATGGACCATGAGTGGAAGTGACATGTGTTATTTCCAAGTCAGGGCAGTTAAAAGCCTGTGTACCAGCTCTGTCTCTCTCTTCTAGTTCTACAGGACCTTTAGAGACCTTGCATTCCAAATTGTGTAACTACAAATAGTGGGAACTTTGCCAGCTTAGGTCCCTGAGTGACTACATGGAGTAAAGACCCTGATGACTGGGGTTGATCATGTAAAATGAGTGAAAAATAAACTTTTGATTAAGCCTTTGAGATTTGAGTTGATTTGTTACTATAGCATATACTAGTCTATCCTGACTAATAGATCTAGAGTCATAGAAAAAAAGCACTAAAATTAATCAATTTAGTGAGTCAATGTAGGAAAAAATTGTGGGGTCAGAAGGCTAAATGATTTTATTCAACCTTGGAAATTGTCAGTAACAAGTGGCAGGTCTTGTAACTACTCTATGGGCACCAATTTGTCATTTCTCAGTATGAATGGGTGGGGAAGAGAACTACTATTTATTGAATTTCTTTATGCTAGGTACTTTATATAAATTACTGCACTTAATTCCCAACATCCGATGAGTTGGATCTTACTATAAGTTTATGCACAAGCAAAGAGGTTCTAGGGTCACACATTACTATATAAGTGGTAGAGCCAGGGTTAAGCAGGAGGGTCTGATGCCAAAGCTCTCTTTATTATATTACACTGTCTCTCCATTTGCGTCTCTAAGTCTAGAGAAATGGACCTCCTAATTGGAACTGGCTCCTAATGATTGTGAGGCAGGGGTTTGGATAGCTCAAGTCTCATTTTGCTGCCTGAATTTTGCAAAGGTCTCCCCCAACAAGTTTCTGTACATCTGGTCTCTTCCTCTTTAATCCACCCTGACACACGGCTACGTACCAGATCATTCTTAAACACAAATTCTGATCATATTGTCCTAGGCTAGGAAACCTCTGTTGACTTCCCTTGTCTGCAAGGTCAAGTTCAAACTTCTTAGTTTGGTGAATAAAGTTCTTCCTATCATTCCTTCTCCTGCTCCTGCTCCAATGACCTAGTTTCTTCAGTCACCCCAAACTGGGTGCGATCCCCAGGCACAAGCACCCATACTCATCCCTGCCTCCACACCTTTCCTCAAGCTGCCCTCTCTGCCAGGAATATACTTCCTCCCCAACTCCTTCTGTTTTTCTCCCTATGTATCAAGATCCAGCTCAAATGACAATATTTCTTTCAAACCTTCATCAACTGAATTAGTAGCTTCTCCAGCCCCATCCACACCCATCTATTATGACACTGATTCCACAGAAAATTAACTCTTTATTTGGACTACTGTATTCTCCTTGGCACAGGGATAAAGGTGTACAAGCTCTTGGTTTAAATGCTAGTTCCACTTCTTGGAGGCTGTGTAATCTTAGACAAGTTACCTCCCTGCCAGCTTCCTTATCCATAAAATTGGAAAAAATAATAATGCTGAACCATAGACTTGTTTCAGCAGATGGAATGTGATAATATAAGGCAAGAATTTACTATGGTGCTGGGATATAGTAAGGGTTAAATACATATATTTTATTTATTATTTTATTTATTCTTAAATTCCTAGCATCATCCATGGCCAGAGTAAATCCACAATAAACATATGTTGAATGAATAAATGATTGGATCAACAGTGGAATGATCTGACTACTGAGTAGTGTGAGAAGATCTTCCAGGTACATAGTGATCTCCTGGAAATCCTAATATCGAATAGGGAACTCACTGTTTTGTTTTGTTTTGTTTATTAACTCTTCAGCTAAACCTGGGCAGCAAAATGAGATTTGCTTAGATGAGTTAAGGATTTTCTTTCTCAAATCCAGAGGTGAAGCTTTTCTTTATCAAATCCAAAGTCAGGAAAAACTGAGATCTTGCAAAGTTTCCTCCGCTTCCATTCTTAGCTGGCAGGTCTTTGGTGGAGTCAGTAATCAGGAAGTATGGCCCACTGGTATACATCATAAGGAACTTGTGTTTGGTGGCATCAGGGATTATCCAGCTGGCCAGCATGTCAAGAGTGAATACAAGCATCCTCTAGAAGATTCATTCTTTCTTCCCCTCTGTGTAATTTAGCAGGACCAAGAGGATGAGATGAGTTGAGATGAGATGAGGCTGCATCTGTACAGGTCGTTATTTCTACAGGGCTTTCTCCTTCTAGGTCACTTCTACTTCTTTCTTACATTCTCTTTCTAGGACTCTTAGGTCTCTTAGACTCCTCTCTCTCAAGGGTAAAGTCAGACACACGTCCTCACCTTTTCCTATATTCCTTTCTCCTGTTTCTGGTATGATCTGTCTATGGGAAACAATCTTGGATGCTTCCATTTATCAGGAATTCTTGGAGTTGTCATTAACATTAATTTAAAAAAAAGAAAAACCTCAACCCAACTCAATGCATTGTAAGTTCACTTAACAGGAAAACCCTGAGCTAGAGAGAGCAGCAACACTGTTTCTCTGCAATCCTCCAGGTTCTGCCTCTTCTTGGTGTTGGCTTTGCCTTTGGGTTGGCGTCCCTCAAGGTTTCCAGGTGATGACCAGCAGCAATTAGGGCCACATGCTTCCTTGTTCACATCTGGAAGAGAGAGAAGAATCCCACAAACATAAATCCAAAGAGCTTTGCTTAGCTCTACTGGGACCACAGGAGAATTACAATGGACTCTTTAACTTGAGCCCCGGCTACCAGAAACAAGCTGTTGCAAGGTGGGGAGGAAGGATTACAATGGTTGACTCATCCTCAGAGTTAAAGATGGGGTCAGTCCCTCCCAAATTGCAAAGCTGACACACAATGGGGTGACCCAGCCACAAGACCCACCCTACTGCCTTGCAAACTTCTTCTTTTACATTCTCAATCCTTTATATTTGCTGCTCTCGAGTTCAAATGAAATTTCACACTCATTTTTTTCTGACTTATTTTGTCCATATTTTAAGGATAATCATTTATATTGAACAGAAAAGCAAAGTAAAACAAAACTAAATAATAGAATGTCCCAGAATGTCCAAATGCAAATATTTCAGCACGTCCATCTTTCTGCTGTGCCTTTTTGCACTTGGTTGTATTTGCACAGTTTACACAGCTTTGTCATTTGACATCATGGTGTTAGCATTTCCACAAAGGGTTGAAACTATTTTAATGGCTGTATATTCTCACATATAGAGGAACAATGGTTTGCTTAAACATTCCTCTGTTGTGGTACAACAGGCTTTCCTAACGAATCAGTATAATAAATAATACTTTAATGAACATCTTTGAATTCTAGATTATTTCTTTTTGATAAAACCCCAGATACATATACCCCAATTATTTTTATAAAAAAAGATGGCCTTTTTGTAAACTCCTGTCCTCCATGTAGGAGAATGGCTATTTCATCACATTTACACCTGCCCAGGGTATAGTACTTTTGATAGGAAAAAAAAAATGGAAGGTATCTGAGTGCTATTTTAAGTTTTATTGCTCTTATTAGTGTAGCAGAGACTTTGTTCAAATATTTATTAATCATATATTTCCTTTTTAATAAAAATGCATGTTCATATCCTCTCCCCACTTTCCATTGAGAACCTAGCATTTTTCGTATCAATATTTTGTGAAATATCCATACAGTAAAGATATTAATCCTTTGACATTTGTAATAATTTTCCTGGTTTTTTCCCTTTAATTTGTTTATGTTAATTTTTCCCATACAGAAGTCTTATATTTTTATGTAGTCGAATATATCTATCTTTCCCTTTGGTACTTGTATTGGTTTTAAGATTACAAAGTCATTGCTTCTTCAAATATTTAATCGAAATTTTATTTTATTTTTTCTTTCATTTCTGTGGCTTGATCCTTTTACACTTAACTCCTAATCCTAAATACCGCAAATGTACTTTGTTGACAAGGTCTTTGCTTAAGCATTTCTCAGTGAATCCCAATAAACAGTACAGATCTGTCCTTTATATATAAAGAGGTTGGCTGACCCATTAAATCATCTGCTTTGAGAAATCTCTTCTACTAGATGGGTGACTTGGAGGAGAGAAGTCAACATTAGAAATGAAGGACAAACTGATTTATGATCCTGGATGTTGGTTTTCTTCTCTGATGCTCAGTTTCCCCATTTGTAAAATAGGGAAGTTTGACCTTTAAGATCTGTTTCAGTTCTGACTTTTGTAGTTTCAGAATATACTTTTGAGTTTCTGTGCATGTCCCTCTGGTTTCTTCCTTCCTCATTCCCTTCCCCACTTCTGGGATGACTTGTCCATGGAGGTCAGAGTCAGATGCATCCCTGTCTTAAATATGTCTTTTATGGTGTTTGATACCCAGGTATCCTGTCCAAAACCAACCCATCTTCACTCCTGCTGAGGGAAGCAGCCACAAGCCATCCCCAGTACCAGCCGATCAGAGATTGGCTCAGAGGTAGACATCCCACTCTAAGTGGTTTGTTTATTGGCTGGACAGTGTCCCATGAGGCTATCATGAAGGACATGACATTAGACAGTGACTGGCTAACCCAGTCACATGGACCCCCTCCACAACTTGGGCTAGAGCCTACAGAACAATTAGCCACTAGATGGTGTGTCTGGTTGGAGCAGATGGAAGTAGAGATGCTGTGAGCCTAGGACCTCACAGCCCATGAGACAGAGACCAGGAGAGCATCAGGTCACCAGGGTTGCCTGGGTCTGAAGGGTGAGCAAGTCCCAGTATACACACATCCTTACAATAAGCCTCTCTTGCCTGAAGATGGTCTTTGTTTTTTGCCAACAATAATCTGAGTAACACTCCCTGAAAGGTTGCTTTCCCACTCTTACTCACATCCTTTCATTAGTCAGTCTGAGAAAGGGGTTCAACTACTGCTGCATTTCACCACCCCTCGGCAAGCAGTAAGCCCTTTTGGGAACTGAGATGACCTATTGGACAGAAGAAAGTTGTGACACTAAGGATGTGCACACACAAACACACACACTCCCACCTTTCACACTCATCCACGGCCTCACACTTCACGTATACTCACAGCACATTCACAATCTCAGCTGATCCCAGAAAGGTCTTTAACTTGGCAGCATGCACTTAATTGTGGAAAGGTACTCCTTACCCTATCACACCAGCCTTCTTGAGAACTGTTTTTTAGAAATGTTATTATTATGCCCAAGGCTGGCCCCAGGCAAAACCGGGAGGTGGGAGAAGCTTACGTTTGGCTCCTCCTGCTGACTGCCAACTGCTCCTGGTCCCGGCCCTTCCTGCCCAGCCCCCACTGCACCTCCCCTAATTCCTGACCTGTTCTGTATCCTACCTCCTCAGGCCCTGCTCTCTGCTTGGAAGATACCAGTGGGCTTCTCCCCCTTAGTAAAGATCTTGAATCCTTAACAGGAATCTTCTAAGAGTCAGAGCCTTAACCCCAAAATATTGTCAACTATGAAGGGTTACTTTGAGCAAAAAGAATGCCTGTTTAAAGAAACCAACACCACATAAAGCCAGCTCCAAACCTACATGCCAATCACAGCCTTGGGCTTGAAGGATTGCTCAGACCTGCCCCTTGCTCCTTTCTGACTTTTTCTGCTTCTATATCCAAGGTCTCCCCGATCCCATTTCCCATGTGAAGCCCTGTCTCTCCCTTTGGCCCCATTTCTCAGTGCCACAGTCACAGACATGATCACTCTCCCCTTACCGTCCCCACCACCCCAGCTCAAGTCACCTCCCTGAAGTGGTCACATCGTTACTCTGCCTGCAAGTGCAGTGTTCCCCCTGGGGCTCTGACCAATCCACCTACAGGAGTTGGTTAGAAATGGCTCTAACCCCAGGCCTTGGGGCAGGCCTGGCAAAACCTCACATCACACCATGCTGTGGATATAACAGACCTGTGCCTCAGTCTCTACCTGTAACATGAAAGTACTCACTTCAGAGAGTTCCCATGAGGGGTAAGAAACGTATTTCATGCAGAGGACGGGAACAGCGTCTGGCCCATAACATGTGCTCTGAATATTAGCGAGTAGTACTAGAATTGATATTAGTAGTAGTGTCATTAACACTTGTATTAGATTATCTGGGGCAGGCCCAGCAAGTGAACTGTGGCAGGGGCTGCCTGGGCCAGGTGGGGGCAGCAGAGCGCTGTCTGAGGGTCAGTCTGGGACCAGTCTGGCCATGTGGGTGTCCAAGGTGGAGGCCCGGGCCCTAGGCCAGCCACCAGGAAGAACGGGGCCACACAGAAAATAGAGCTGGGAAGAGTCTGCTCCAACAGCATCCGCCTGGTCTCCCTACCTCCAGTCCTACCTTCTTCAATTTCCCATCCACTCTTTCCTAGAGTGAGGTTTCTAAATTGCAATCCCAATGCTGTCACTCCCATGGTTAAAACTCACAGATGACTCTTCAGGGTCCATGGGGGGAAATCCAATATCCTTAGACTGTTATTACACAAGGTCTTCCAAGAGCTGACCACCACCACCTCCTATATCCTGCCCTTATCACCCCTCCTCGTCTTCCCCCATTGGCTATGCCAGTCATTCCCAAACGTTCCTTCAGTTTTCTAGTCCTTACTAAGGGCATTCTCTGGCCTTTTCTCTGCACGTCAAAAACCCTGCCCTGCTTTCCACATTTAGCACAAATGCCCTGTTTGCAATGAAGTCTTCCTGGTTTATGCCGGCATCTAGCTGGAAAAGTCTCTCTTCCAAACACACTATAGCCTTCCCCTCTGATTTTCTAGTGCTGTGTGTTACTGTCAGCATTATTCTAGAATCACAAATGATTACATCTTGCCTTCCCTGCTGCACAGTGAGTTCTTAGAATCCATCTCCTCTTCTACAAAATGGGAATAATAATAGCTTCCTCATATTGTGCTGAGAATGGATGGGGATAATGCCCAACAAGCCCTTCGACTATGTACTTAGGTACATAGGAAGTGCTCAGTAAAGGTTAACGGGGTTTCTTGTTATTATCAGTGTATGGTTGTTGCTGTCATAGCCATGGCTATCATTGTAATTAGAGGGGTACTGCCCTGAGTGGTCAAGGAAATGCAGACTTAAGTGTTCAGGCTGCCCCTAAGACAAACTCTGGTTTAGAAAAGAAAAGAAAAGAAAAAAAAAAATCCTAAAGCTCTCTTGTCCAGGGCAGGATAGCAAGGTGAGTCACAGAACCATAGCAAGGCAGGCAGGTCTCCTGTGGAGGCTCAGTGAGAACAGGTAAAGGCACAAACTTGTACAGTGACAAGAGAAGAAACTTTTTTTAGTTGTTTAGAGAGATAGTGATGTTTTCAATAACACTTTCAACCCGGAAATTAAAATTTAAACAACATAAGTGCCTCCTCTGCGCATTGAGCAGGAGCGAGCAGCCCCTTAATGGTGCGACGCACAGCCTTTATTTTTTAATGTGGAGAAGGAAAGGATTTGTCATTAAAGTTTAAAAATAATCAGAATCAAAATCCCTTTTGTTCCTGCGGGCTGGCAGAGCTAAGAGGGCCGACTGTGTGTGCTGAGTGGGTGTCCAGGAAACAGTAGTCGTTTGTGTGCGTGTGACAGGAGTCGAGTCCAAATCTAAATTTAAGCAAGTGTTGGCCTTCTTGGAACCCATAATTTTTGGATCAATTATCCCGGCCTAAGTGTCTGAGTTTCTTGCTCTCTCTCTGCTGCATTTAATAATTACAAGACTTGAGCCAATAATTTGCCAACCAGCTGCGGTGGCCTAACTGTCTCGTTCGTTCATAATTTCTGGATCTTGGCCTTTGAGCCAATTAGGGTAATATTTGGGGTGTAGGAAGTCTGTTCCCCACCCTCCTAACCATCTCACCAGTGTGAGAAACAAGTAGCCCATGTCTATCCTGCAAGAGAAATTGTATGTTCTCGGATCTTACCCAGTCTTCTTACCCATGGATTCCGTCTGTCCCGTTCCTTCCCACAGCTTGGGAAAGAAAGACAGACTGGTGGCCTGGAAAGAACCTGGTCTGAGAGTCAGATGGCCCAACCCTGCCCTTAAACAAGCTTAGCAGCCTTAGCTTAGTTGCCTACCTTCTCTGAGTCTCAATTTTCCTGTCTACAATATATGACAATAGTGGTTAAGAGCAGAAAGGCTAGAGCCAGATTACATGTGTTCAAATCCTGCCTCCATCACTTTCTGGGCAACATCAAGCAAATTGTTTAATCTCTCCGGGCCTACGTTTTCTCATCTGCAAAATGGGAATGATTATAATATTAATTATCACATGTAGTTTGTGAGAATTTAATGAGTTAATAATATAAGTAGAACCAAACAAACACAAACACTCTCAGAATTTAAATTTCATAAGGTCATGGCTTTTTGTCTGTTTTATACACTACTGTGTTCCCAGGACCTAGAATAGTATCAATTCATTTTCCTTGGGTGGATGAATGAATAAATGAAGAGTTTAATTTTTATTTATTTGTTCACTATTCCTGCCAAGCTTATTTCCAGAATGGGATTTTGTTGCAGTGTACAGTAAAGTTATGTTTACCACAAAGCTATCACAATGAAACTTGAATAGCAAAGCTCCAAATAAGAAAGTAACAAGCTAAGGTGAGCCATCCTTTCATTCAGAGCTTCCCGACTACCAAAACTAAACTAAGCAGCCTCTGGGAGTCCTTCCAACTCCAGCATTCCAAGAATCCGAGAAACCAATATTTCTTACTTTAATGTGACCTTTGGCAACTCTCCTAACCTATCCTGTGTCTCAGTTTTCCCATCTGTAAAATGCAAGACTAGACCAAAGGAAATATGAGCCAGCCTTGGATTCTAGTCTTTCTTTTAGCACTGGCCATGGGGACACAAAGGTAAAAGAGATTTGCATTCTAGCATTAATGAGTTTACAGTCTTGCAGGAGAAATAAGGTACACACATACATAACTCTCTAATTCAAGCTAGAAAATGCAACTTTCCTAAGAGTGTTACCAAAGCCCCAAGGAGTGGCAAAGAAAGAAAACTATGCCTTGTTTGGAGGATTTGATAATAGCTTTATTGAAAAGCTGCAGTTTGCAATGGTCCATGAAGAATATTAATAGAGATAATAAAGATCCCCAAGGAAAGAATTCCTGACAAATGGAAATAAGACTAGAAAAGCCAGGGAGGTAAAAAATTGTAGCATGTCCAATAAAGCTAATGTGCTGGGAAAAGAGAGAGAATAGCAGATGCATGCGCTCCCACTTCCTCACCCTTGCCTGTAGCAGACCTCAATAATCTATCACAGAGCTTTTTGCTGCTGAGTCATGATGTGGCCTCAAAATTCTTCTCAGCTCAGTGCTCCAGTCAGCCATTCCCAAGTGATTGGGGGTGACATATAGAATGAAACCTATCTGCCATCTTGATTTAAGGTATATATAATTAAACTGAAAAATAACCCTGGAAAAGAAAATTGGACCAAAATGCAGAGGGCTTCGAATATCAAGGTCAAGAATCTGGATAATCAAAACATTTGCTTGTTCCTCTACATTCAACTGCTCCTTACTTTGGAATGATAACCATGGAGGCTGTGAGCAGCACACAGCACCATAATATTCATGCCCTGAGCCCAGCAGAAACTGAACCCATCCCTGCCAAGGCTTTCTGCCACTCCTCTGGGGCATAATTCACCTCCCAGGCCACACAGTGCTTGGCCTGTGCTTAAACAAGGCATGTACTGTAACAGTGTTCTCACATCACACTGCAGGAAGGAAAACAGTGCTGGGAACCTATGCCAAAGTTTTCAAAGGGGCTGCCTAAAACCTAACTGCGGCCTCTGTACACTCTTAAAGCAACACTAGCTATCATCTCTGTGGTACCAGGGCCAGTGCAATTATCCTATTACTATCCAATGGTTGCTCCTGATGAATGCATCCCTGTGATGGCTCCATTTAACCTTACTCCAGGAAAAGGAAAATCTATCGAAAGGAACGTGAAATAGAATTCCATGAGCTCATGTCTAGTGGGGAAAGAAAAAAGCTGATGGGAAGTGAATCATATTGTTTCTCTGCTCCAAGTGTAACCTTATCCAACTAGCTTCCTCCCAGGAACCTCCACTTTCAGCCCGAGCATGCAGGGGCATTCTGGCGGCAGGACGTAGAGGGAGCCCAAGCCTCAGGGTGGCCAAGACTTCAGCTCCAAGCCCATGTGTCTTGGGCGAGCTACTCTTTATATCAGCATTTGTTTATACCCTAACTTCTTACAAAATGGTTTCCAAGTGGCACACCTAGACACTTTTAACATGATAGAAGAAAATGGAATTAAAATAAAAGTTGCATTTTTATTAAAAAGACCAGCTGAGGGGAATGTCAAAAGAAGAATTATAAAATGAAACTTGGAGTAAAGCAAGTTACTTAATATTTCTGAGCCTTAATTACCACATCATAAAACAGAGGACTAACAATACCTTCTTTTTAAGATTGGTGTTAGGACAAACTGAAATACTCCAAAGAAAAGAAAAAAAAATGGATCAAAGTGGGAAGATTATTGAACTGGCTGTCAGGAGAGCCAGGTCTAGCCAAGCTCTGCCTCTGAATTCTATGCTCCCTAAGGTCTCTTCCAGTTTGAAGGGTCTCTAATTTGATGAAGTGGGGATGCCTGAGAGGGATGGGGAAGCAGGAAAGGCATCAGGAAAGGATGAGAAGAGAGCAAATGTCTTACTTCAACTCATTGACTGAAGTATTATTATAAATTGTATGTTTGGAATATTTTTTCTCATGACTGCATCAGAGACAACCATTGATTTAGCAAGTGTCATGTGAGCATATCTTCTGTGCTTGGCCCAGGGGAGAAGCATCCATCTGTGTGGATGTCCTCATCCCTGCTTGTGTTACACAGTCAGGAGCAGTTGGAAGGTATGACCCCAGATGACTGTAATGCAAGGCTTCCTAAGAGCCCAGAGAATGGCATGAAGAGAAGGGGACAAGGGCAGGGAGAGAGAGGGAGCAGGCTGTTCTTGAGATAAAGGAAGGTTTCCTGGGGAAAAAAAAAAAAAAAAAGAAATTAAGTCTGACCCTAAGAAGGAGATTTCTACAGGTCAAGTGTCAAGGGAGGATGCTTCAGGTGGAAAAGACCAAGTAGTTTAGGTGGAAAGACTGAACAGCATGCAGAGTTTGTGAGAAGAGTGGACATTTATTGGATTGTGGTGAGCCCACCATCAGTTTCCCTGCTTCAGGTAACAGCACCTCAATTCAAAACTTTTGGGAGCACAACTCTCTAACTCTCAGTCCACGTGGTTTGGGTAGGACTGATCCCACCTCATCTGGCTCCAAGGGAAACAGATGGTCCTGGCCTCGCCAACGAAGGTATTTCATTCTCATTGCCCTGGTGATTGGTTCAAGGATGGGCATGTGATTCAAGTAGATCCAATGAGATTCACAGTCAGGCTTTTGTTGGATCTCTTGTAAAAGAGCAGCCCTTTCTACTGAACTTGCTTGGACAATAGAATGTTAGTCAGAAGTTGTTAGTATCAGTGGCCATCTTGCAATGAAATGTGTCACCCTAAGAAGAAAGTCAATGCAAATAAAAGTAATGCTGAGAAATAAAACAAAGTGCATTCTTAGCATCATTTGACGACCTAGATCCAACTATGCCTGGAGCCACAGCATCCTGGCATTTTTTCAGTTTTATGACCCAATAAATTCCCTTGTATTCTTAAGCCAGTTTGAACTGAATTTCTATCATGAGCATCCAAAAGACTCCTGTATAATATATGGGCCCTGGTCCAGATGAGCTATGGTGTTAGCCAGGGCCTACAGATGACCACTGAAGCTATCAGACGTTTTTAGAATGAAACCAAGAGAGCATAACCTGGGAGGACAAGGCAAAGGGAGAACCTGGGAGTAGAGTGAAAGGCTCATTAGCTGGAGATGCCTATTTATTGTAGTTGGAGAGATATTTCTCTTCCAATGAGAGAGAAGCTGAGCTGGAGCAAAGACAAGGAAAGTAAAGGCCACAGAAGGGCCTATTGGATTCAACCTGAGCCCTGGTCTGGCCTTCCCCCATATAAGGATCTCCCATTAGTCCATAAAGCAGCTGTCCATGGTGTGTTTGGGGAGCAGCAAGTCTTTCATTTTTGTCGCCATGGTTGTGGTGGCCATGCAGTGCAGTAAAGAGCACAGACTTCAGAATTGAATCCACCCCTGGTCACTGATTCCAACTTTTTTTTTTTTTTTTTAAACTCAGTGACTTTAACTGAGTTGCTTCATCTCACAATGTGAAGCATCCTCCTTGGAGTGTGAAGAATGGTACCCACCATCATCTCTCACTTGACCATGGCAAGAACCTCCCAAAAGACCTCGACCCATAGTCCACCCTGCAGCCAAAATGATGTTCTTAAACATAAATCATATTATGTCACTCACTCCCTTTAAAGGTTTTCCATGATTCTGATCATCATTAGGATTGATGCTCCAAATTCACACAATGTCATCATCTAAAGTTAAATCCCACTTGCTTTCCTGGCTTCCTTGCTGCTCTCCTCCTTGTTTCTCTCAGTTTCTTAAAAAATAATATGAAAAATTAAGATTTATTGAGCACATACAATGTGACAGGTACTATTTTTAATTACTTTACCTGTAAGAACTGATTTAACCCTTTTAACAACCCTATAAAATCAGTAATAATATTATCCCCACTTTACAGATAAGACATAGACATAGAGAGGTTGAATAAGTTGTCCAAAGTCAGGCAGCAAGGAACCAAGGTTGAAAACCAAAGTGTCTGTATCCAGGCAACCTGCTGACTTTGTGACTTTAGCTCAATGACAGTGATTTCACACTCCCGGCTTCCAGAACTGTAAGAGGATAAATCTGCGTTGTTTTAAACCAGCAACTTTGTGGTAACTTGTTACAGAAGCCACAGGAAACTAATACAGTAGTTTTAGCACAGCTGTTTCTTCTGCCTGGGATGTTCTTCCCCATGCCCTTTGTCTTCCTTACTTCCTACTTACTCTTAAATTCTTAGTTTCAATGTAATCTCCTCAAGACAGCCTCCCAGGACATCTATCTCAGTCTTCTCCTTCTTAATACTCACAACATTTGTAATTCACTGTTAAGAATTGTTACTCACTCGACTAAACGACTAGACTAAACGTAAGGGCCTGTCTTGTTCCTCATTGTATTCTGAGATTCTAGCTCAGGGCCTTGCAGTTGTAAATACTTGTTGAAATGAATGAATGAATGAATGAAAGAAATACATACATAAATAAATAAATAGGGCAATTGGACACTTTCAAAAGATCACGAATGTAAAGAACGTGGTACAAGTCCTGGCACATATAAATTCCCAGGAAATAATGCTCTATGTGAGACCTGGTAGCCTCTGTATGAATTTCGAACAGAAGCAGACACCAAGGTCCCCCGTCTCAGGTAAGTCCCAGGGCAAGTGCTCTGGGGTGTCTCCTTTTCCTAAAACTCTAAACACTGCTCCTCTTTACTACAAATTCTGAGAGCCTCTCCAAGCTTGATGGCCGTAATGAGTATTCTAGAAGGAAAGGATCTAGGAAGTCCCAAAATGCAATATAATATGAAGGAATCCAGCAAAGCTGCATTCTGTCTTAAGACCATGGCAAGCCCTTTGGGCCAATCAGCAGAGCAGTCGGAATGGTAATTCCAGCCTGTTCTTGGCCTTGTCATGGGTGTGTGAGCCTCCAGCTGGGCAAGGGACAGGCTTTCTAGGCCCAGATGAATTCTCATCATTTCCCAGGGATCCTTCGGATTGAATGTGGTTCTCGCGCCAAGGATCTGACAGCTTTATTAGCACCTATAATTCAATGTAAGCGCCAATGTGTTGGGAAACACTTTGAGGCTATCTTTTAAAGTCAGCCTAATTCCCTCTCAAATGCCTCTTTGTTTGCCAAATGCCAGCCACAAGACTTCCAGGTAGGCTGGGAGATGAGCTCCAGACAGGGGATCAGCGGGACGTGTGCCGGGCATCCAAGTCACTTCGCTGGTAGCTTATGTCACGTCCAGTTAGTGTGCTCCTGGCAGAGGTACCTGCAGATGCTTGGATGACATCATTGGGGACCAGCTTGTCACCGGGGAGATAACAAATGGAACACAGCCCTGAGTTACGGCTGCCCCGGGAAGTCACAATTCATTTCTTGGCCTTGTTGTGGGCCTGGCTAGGAGACATCCTGTGCTCCCACCCTAGCCAAGTCCCAGCTAGCCAATCAACACCCTGCTGACTTCTTTGTTTAAATAAAACAGACTGGGACATGTTGGGCTCACCCAAAAGTGTTCAGAGACTGTAATAATAGAAATTGGGCAAGCTTGAATATTGGTCATCTCAACATCTATTTACCCTTCCTCCTGGACAGGTAGAATCCAATTTTCCTCAGGTATACATCCTCCTCTAGAAGAGGTAGACCTATCCCTATCCTCAAAGATTGAATCCCCATTGGTCTATGTCAAACATTCATTCATTATTCATTCATTCATTCAACAAACACTACTGAGCACAAGCTGATCATTTGTCATAGGCCCTGGAGATATAATCACGAATGAAAACAAAGTCTTTGCCCTTCTGAACCCTTAACTCTAGTTAGGGCAACAGAAAGGAAACACACAAATATTTGTTATATAAAACGTATCCAATGTAAGGCCAGACAATGATAAATGTTAGGAAGAAAAATGAGGCAGGATAAAGGGATGGAGAGAAATATACTTGCTGTTTTAGACAAGAGGACAAGCGGAGGTGATACCTGAGCAGAGATGTGAATGAAGGGAGGGCACGAGCCTTGTGAGTATCTGGGGGTTCAGCAAATGCAGAGGCCCTAGGGCAGGAATCAGCCTGGCATGTTGAAGGCCACCCAGAGGCCAGTACGCCTGGTGTGATATGGGAAGGGCCAGGTCATGGAGGACCTTGGAGGCCACGGAAAGGACTTTGGATTTTGTTGTAAGTGTGATGGGAAGTCATTGGGGCCCCTTCAGTAAGAGAGAGAATTGATTGGATTTATGTTTCTAGAGGATGATGACAACTACCAAGTGGAAAACAGACTAATGCAGGAGGCAAGAGGGGAAGCTGGTGAGAAGAGGGAAAAGTGGACATGCCCAGTGGCAGGTACAGGCTGGATATGGGAAATATTTCGAAGGCAGAAGCACAAGGATTTGTCAATGTATGTGACATGGAGAGTGAGTGAAAGAGGACAACTCCACAGTTAGTTACGAGTGTCATTACCTGAGATGAAGAGTCCTGGAGGAAGAGCACTTCCTGGGGGAGGATTTGGATTGAGATGTATTCTGTTTGAGGCACCTTTTTGAAATACAAGTGGAAATGTTAAGTAGGCACAGTTGAATATAAGAATGTGGAGTTCAAGAGAGAGACCAGCTCTATTTCTCTAACCAATGAATGGTTTAGGCTTCAGCATGGGATACAATTCTAGTCCATGAGACATGCCTGCAGGGGTCCTCTGGGCAAGGTCTCCTAATTTTTAATGAAGAATTAAGGTTGAATGAAATGAATGAATGAGTGAATGAACAAATCTCTAAGGTTCTATTCACAAATGAATCAGGAGACCGGAGGTCCATCTCTGGTTCTTTCACTAATTGCAACCCTAGATAAAGGCATGCCCTCTCTGAGTCTCAGTTTCCCCACCCCCACAATGAGGAAATTCGGTTAGGTGGTCTCTGTGGGCCAACTGGCTTTGACATTCTATGAAGCTGTAAGAACACAGGGCTTTGGAACCAGAACCTCTGAGATAAATGTTGACTTTCATCTACTTGATGTGTGACTGTCAGCAGTTCAGAGTACCTCTGTGTGTTGCAGTTTCCTCATCTCTGAAATGGTGACCTCCAGAACCTTCCAGCATTAATTTCTATTAAGTCATAGCATAGTTTCCAGGTTACTTGTTTTCATGGAAATGGTGAAAAACCCTAGGAAAACAATATTCATGAGGAAACCAACCTCTTGGTGCATACACACACACACACACACACACACACACACACAACCTGAAAAACCAGCTTTTTCTTTCAGAACAGTTATACCCTGCCTTTTTTCTGAGGTCAGTCAGGATGGACACCAGCTCTTCTTGAGGTCAAAAGTTTGTCTTTGGGGCTCTTGGCCTCCCTTAGCAGCTTATTCCCAGGAGCAAAGAGCTACCCTAAGAATCCCAAGCTTTGTCCTGCTGGGTCACTCCTATGTGTCTACCACAGGGCTGTTAGGATGACTAAAGGATGTGGAGAGTACAATTCCCTGGCACACAGAGAGTGTCCTGTCCAGACTGCCTTGCACCTCAGGCTCTGGTGCCACCCATAGCCAACTAACTGAAGTGAGCAATAAGGGTAGAATATAAGGCAGTTTTAGTCTAACTGAAATTTCTTTGGTCTGCATTTATATCAATTCCATGTTGTTAGCATTATCTGATCAGTATTACATATGAAGGTTGATTAATAGGAAGTAGGAAAACAAATATATTATGACTTAATCAGCTTTATATTTGAAGACTCTACCTTTCAAAACAAAAGTGAGGAGGATTAATAAAAGGGGTCTTCAGTATCAGAAAGGTTGGAGAAAAGCAGGCTAAAATATTACCTCCAGAGAGGCATGAGGGTTTAGACAGGGGGCTGCTGGTCTGAACATCACAGCACAACCCTTCTTTTGATGTCTGGGCCTAAGAATCTCTGCGCTACGCTGGAGCCAGATCACAAATCCAAGGGAGAAAGGGGAAGAGACACTGTGCTAACAGTGACTAGGATCATTTTCAGTCAACTGGCTCTTGGCAGATATACTACAGATGTCCAAATGACCTCATTAGGGACCAGGATGTCAACAGCAAGGCAGATACAGAGTTCTGCTTGCCATTCCTGTGGATTCCAGGAGTTTGGAATCCCTTAATTCACTATTAAACTTTCCAAAGGGTAGGAATTTCAGGCCGTAAGCTGTGGCATCACAAAGAGGTTTGGGACAGTTGGAACTTATATTGGTTGAGCTAGGTTAGGTTTGCTGCAGTAACAAAGAACCTCTAAAGTTCTTCCTCTCTTCCCCCTCTATTTCACTTTGTGGGTTGTCCTTATCATTTGCTACAGCAGATGGGCTCCCTCCAGGCAGTATGGAAAGAGTAGGCCTGGACTTTGATGGCTTCAGACTTACAGTCAACAATCTATCAACCCCAAAGGAAAGAGAGAACTTGCTTCTCTTGATTATCATACATAAATTCCCAGGCCCAGGTGGGATCAGGTGCTCATCTATTACTGTGGCCAAGCCCGGATTCATACATCGGCCTCCCCTGCTAACTTATTAGTTTGCAAAGGGGCAGGAGAGGAGAGTGAGTCTGACTTCATCTCCTGTCTGCAGCCTCTCCCAGTCAGGGGTCCCCCATGTAAGTGACACTCAGTATATGTTGGTTGAGTTGAATATATTAGCAAACCAGCAGGTTGTGTCTGACAAACCCATTCAGCACAAACCAGGAAGAAAAGAACTGAAAGTAGAGAAGGGGGATTCTTAATCCGACTAGTCAACTGATGATCAAAACTTTATTACATTCAACAGCAGCCACAATTCCTCCTTCCAGAGCCAATAATAAAAACTTCTTTCATGGTGGTTTACAAAGCATTTTTACATCCTTTATTTCACATCAATTCCATTCAACAAATATATAATAAGAGACTTCCAGGTGCCAGGCACTGGGCAAGAACAGATATGGTCCTTACCCTCAGATAATTATCAGTGGAGTACTGAGGGATATTAGATAATTGAAAAGACAATATTATCAGATATATCTATCTATAGCATTTGCTATGGACCAGGCACTAGGCTAAGTGCCTGACACATATTAACTCAATTAATCCTTACAACAATCCTTTGAGGTAGATACTACTTTGAGGTAGATACTTGGAAGTCGGGAATCTTATCCAGAGGCAGCAGCCAGCAAGTGATAGAGCCAGGATTCAAACCCAGGTAGATTGGCTCCTGAATCTATGCTCTTAGCCAACATTATACCTCTCAAAAATAGTGTGAGAATTAAAATGGAAAGCAGAGGGGCCAAGGAAGGCTCTAGCATTTAACCCAGCTGGAGGTCAGGAAAAGCCTTCTTAGCTGAGTCTTGAAGGATGAGCACAAGTAACCCTGGGAGCTCAAAGACACTGGGAGTTCCATGAGGCAGAAGTTGACGGGCCTCATTTTATATTGATGGAAAAACTCATTCTCTGAAAGACTGACTGACTTGTCTAGAGTCACATAGCAAGTAAGGGGTGATTTAGGACTTCGAAGCCAGGTCTGCCAGTCTTCAAAATCCAGCATCCTTTCCAGGAATGCCAGCACAAAGGCTTGGAGCGGTGGCTGCATTCTCAGCTGTGCTTGTAAGTTCTCCAGCAGACTCCAGCTATAAGTCCTCGCTGATTATTTCCAAACTGTGTTAACATAAATAATCGACAGGTTGATGGGACAACAGTCTCTGTATGTCCCATAAAGAAGTTAGAAACAAATAGTGCTTCTGGTAATTGCATCAGATAATTTTTTTAAAATTTATAAATTAAAACAGAATGACCTTGTCTTGAAAATCATGAAATAGCGATTGGAAGTTATTTGCTTGTGTTTACATTTAGAATATAAGGATATTCATATGCACAAATGCAATATAAGGGGTTATAGCACTGACAAGGAAGGGATTGAGGGCCTTCAGAGACGTGGACTAGTATTCATTCAGCCATAATGATTAACAGTTAAAAATCCACGATCGCTGTTCCCCAAGTCTGAGGAAGAATAGGAGCTTTTTTTTTTCTTCTGAAATAAAAAGCCTCCTCTTTCTTTCCAGGGAATGCATTAGAAGGAGGGGTTTCCACAGACCTGGAAAAAAGCCAGGAAATTTTGGAGTCAAGGTCCTCTGCCCCGCCCTTCACCTCTGCGCTTGCAGGGGAGGGGAAGGTAAGTGCTCAGGCTGAGAGCACAGCCCAGAGGGAAGACGGGGCCAGCTCCACCTGGAAGCACTCTTCGGAAGGGCAGAGTGTAGGTGGAGCTGGGCAGCAAGAGTAGGGTGCCACGGTAATGCTAACAACAGCTGATCACCAGCACTGCGCCCTGACCCAGCCACACGCTGTTCTACACACTTCACGTTCAGCAGCTCATTTTATGAGGTTGATATCATTATATTCCCATTTTGCAGGTGAGAAACTGAGACTCGGGTTCACTTGCTCAGACCATACTTCTAGAAAGCAGAGGATCCAAAATTCAAGCCAGGCAGGCTGACTCCAGCATCAGCACCCTTATCCAGGATGCCGTGGCTAAAGGGTCACCCTGGAGCCTCCCTCCTCTTGACGTGGGTCTGCAGATATTCTAAGAGTCCTATAGGGAGCACCGCTTAGATGAGCTCTGCCGGCCAGAAATTTGACACTTTCCAGTCCTTGCAGGATAATGGCTGCCTCCTTCTTACAAGCTGGCAACTTAATTTGTGTCCCGTGCTTCCTTCCCTGGGGAATGGGAAGAAAGTGAGTGAGAAAGAGAGGTGAGCTAATTACTTTTGAAGAAATCAGACAGCATTATAACCAGCCCCTCACCCAAGTGATGAAAAAGCTATTGTTGGGGCAACCCTGCACCAGAAAGGAAGAGAGAGATTTTCCTGAATCATTTCTCATTTCTTATTTAGGCTTCACACTTCTCCTGGGGCCTCCGGGCGGCCTTCCAGACCCCCAGAGCTGTGATTGACTCTGAATTCCTGAGGTAAGTGCTCTGTCACTCCTGGGCCGGGGGCGGGTTGAGGCGAGGGCCCTCTTGGCCCAGCCCCCTGACATTGTACATGCTAATGCAATGTGAAGGAGCACGTCTAAATAGCCTGTCCAACTTTTTTGATGCTCTTGAACTCACAGATGGGATTCATTTCCACACTGTTCGCAAAACGTAAACGATACAAGGACATTAAAGAGCATTAAACTACTTGATGACATTTTGGTCACATTAATGAAAAGTGGCGTTTTTAAACTACCAGAAAGAAAGAGAAAGAGGGTGGGGGCAGAAGAGGAGGGAGGGGGAAGAGAGGGTAGGAGAGGGATCTGAATCCACCTTAAGTGTAGAAGATATATATATAGAGAGAGAGAGAGAATATATATATGCATATATATTCAACCCAGATGGGACCTCACTGAGTACAACATAAGAAGCAGACATTTTCGGTGACTCGACAGATCTGCAGAACATACCAACACTTATGTAGTAAGCAGCACAGACATACTAACACATTGATATTCCCTTCCAGACGAACTAGTTTGGCCAAAATAAGTTCACATTGCATTGAGACACCAGAAAGGACAGGAATGTCAAACTCACCTCCTCCAGGAAGCCTTCCTTGAGTCCCTCCCTGGGCTAGATTAGGGGGTCTTTTCTCTGGACTCCTAGAGACACTTACTCTCATAGCCCACGTTACTCTGTCATTTAATCACTGATTGGCCTGCCTGAAACCATCCCCCCTTCCCCATATGATGGAATTCTAGAGGGCATAAACCAGGGTCAGCAGCCTAGCTTTGAAGAGACAAATTTGCCTGGGCTCAAATTCCCAGCTAACCCATATATTGGTTTTATGACCTGGAGCAGTTAATTAACCTCCCCAGGCCTCAGCTATGCTATCTGTAAAATGGGGTTAAGAAGAAAAGCAAGTGCACAGAATCGTAGTGATGCATAAATGAGAGAATGACTGGAAAGTGCATGACACCATGCTTGGCACATGTACATGCAACACCTGTTACAGATTAGCATTAGCATCATGCCCACCACCCCACAGCACTTGGCACGTAGAAGGCATTCAATA